>ML814938.1:98277-134077 GCA_009831015.1 Picea engelmannii | reverse complement strand
CGATATATCCAAGGAACAAAAGATTTTGGTCTTCTTTACAAAAAGACTAAAAATTTTGTACTTGGTGGTTTTTCAGATGCTGATTTTGCAGGGAGTATTGATGATCGCGCATCAACATCAGGTTATTTAATGAACATGGGTTCTGCAGCAGTATCTTGGAATTGTAAGAAACAAGCTACAGTTGCTACTTCTACAGCAGAAACAGAATACATCTCAGCATGGGAGGCAACATGTGAAATTGTTTGGTTACGCAGGATTTTACAGGACTTGGGCATTTCTCAAGCAGAAGCTACATCATTATTCATCGACAATCAGTCAGCCATTAAGCTTGCCAAGAATCCAGTTTTCATTCAAAGACAAAGCACGTGGACACCAAGTATCATCATATCATATCGCTTATTGCAAAGGATGTCATCAAGCCAATTTATTGTCCTTCAGAAGATCAAGTCTCTGACATTTTCACGAAACCTCTTGGAAGAATAAAATTTACTAAGTTCAGGGATGAACTTGGTATCTGTTGTAATGTATTTTTGGATCATAGGGGGGAATGTTAGATAATCCAAAATACAATTATCATATTTTATAAAGTTAGAATTAAAAGATTATTAATTTAGAATATTAAATTAATAATCTAGAATATTTGATAAATAAATGTAGACTTTTAGAGATACATTATTGTTGTAAAAGATATGACTCTAGAGAGGTGTCGTATCTTAAGCTCTAAATTAGGAGTTTTGTTTTAAGTTTGTTAAGATAACATTTATTGTAAATGGACACTTGTTATTTAATAAGTGATCCATATCTTGAGTTTGTTAGGACTTTTAGCTTATATATATCTCATTGCAAGAGTATTGAGTTGTTGGAGTGTAAACTCTTGCAATGTTTCTTATGTAATTTCTTTTCCTATTAATAAAATTGTGTGTCTGAGGACACTTTGACCATTAGAAGTTGTAAGGGGTAGTTTGACTTCAAGAATATCTTCCATTTGTTTCATAAATAAAAAAGGTTGAGTTTTTGAGATCTCGACAGAGGTTGTGACCATGGCTTGAAAAGTGATGGCTTCTTCATATGAAGAGTGATGCCCCCTTGTAGCTCCTTCCATCTCTTAGAGCCAAGTCTATCTAGGATTTCTAGGGTTTTCATGTCGATTGTTCAACCCTTACAAGCCTTGTGAGAATCATGGCATGTACTTCGTTAGATAAGAATAATTCGATTTTTTTTGGGGCTATAAACACCTAGGTATCCTTTCCTCCTTCCCCTTGACCTAACCTCATGAGGTTGTTGTGATGTTGGTTATGTAAATACCATTTTGCAATCTACAGATCTTATGCTAGTTAGTTCTTAGCTTAGGGGTTATCATTTTTTTCTTGAGGTTTCCAACCTTATTCAAGTACAAAGGATGATCAATCTTGGGATGGATGGTGCTTTTATAGTATAATATTTTTTTTAGTCAACATGATTTTGCAATAATAAGTTATGAGAATCTAGTTTAGGTTTTGATATCTAATAGTTTTTTTTTATTTTTTATTTTTTATTATTATTTATTATTTATTTATTTTTAATTGTAACGTTCCCCAACTTAACTAAGGAACATTGATACGTGAAATACACATAAAAATCGAAAATTTTCTACCAATTCATTTTCCTATAGCTTACCGACCACAATTTATACATGTAATTAAATAGATTATGATACCCATAATTAAATGCATATACAACATCCTAAATGAGCATGAATGCAGTTAACAAATCATTTACAATAGTACATAAAACCATTCTCATTCACAGAGTAAAATGAACAGCTATAAGGCTCATAAGAAAACTCAGACAGTAGATAAACACTTATCTTTAAAAGAAAGTTTGTACAACTAGCTACTTGGGGAGGACGTTCTACCCAACCATAGAATTGTTGGGGATAAGAATCCACAAAAGAAGGGTGCCTCTCACAGTCAACTCACATCTCAATATCTCACAACCCAATGGTATTCTCCTACAACTATCCCAAATTTCCTCCAACTCTCTTCCTCTTGACTTTCCCAACCCAGGGAATGTACCCCTTCACTGCTCTCAGTCCATCAAGAGTCCAATTTGTTTATCAAGGTCTCTTTGGCATAGGTAATCAATACTATCTCTATTGGGAATGCAAGGTGTTATCACTCTGTAAATTTCCTTAGCTGAGGAGGCAAATCACAAAGGTAACCACAAACCAACTTGAGGCTAGAAGCTAACCCTTCCAACGTAGAGGGGGCTCTCTCTCTTCAAATCAATCACTGAAATGATTGATTTGGTATTTCATCCAAAGGATAGATCTCTAAGGTAAAATTGAATTTATAGAGTTGGTAGCAATGTGGATAGAAATTCCATTGGGAAATGGAGTCACTGAAAGGTCAGAAATCAATGAAGGCTTACTGGATACTTGGTGGATTGAAAAGTGACTGATTAGAGGCAAGATAGAAAACACTTCTTCAGGCCAATTAGATAGCGTTGTATATAGAATATTACCAAGAAAATAAATAACCCCTTAGGGCATCTAACAAGGATGAATGCCAAGGTGATTATAGAAGAAAGACAACTGAAATTATATGCAACAAAACATCAAATGCAGATGAATTCCGATACATATAGTTCAAATTAACATAAAGAAGAAGCCATATCACATAGATGTATCTAAACTAGAAGATAAATACTGTAAGATCACATGCATAAAGAAACACAATCACATGTATCTCTGAAGTCAAATCTCAGGCACTTTTGATCCAACAAATTTCATTAATATCAGAGAGAATTACAAAATGTATTCAAATAATCTCTTCCTTACACACTTGCCAACACCATGTGCTACCATTTTCATTACAATATAAATCCAAGGTATCATTCTAGAGATAAGGGGGTCGAAATCCATCATTTTCCAAAGATAGAGAGTTGTTACAAGGCTTTAGGGATAAAATATTTGCAAAGTCTGTCCATATCCTACTTTCTAGGATTTGGTTTTTGACCAACTAAAATTGTGCTAACTAAAGAGAAAATCATGGGATTTGGTAGAAAAATATTCAAAATTCATCATCCAAATCAATTTGGAGTCAATTATGCCAAGTTGGAGGTCCACCAAGTCGAATTTCAAAAAATTCTAGAACTTGTCAGCAAATCTGGCTTGGCGAAATTCTGGAAAATAGGCCTCAAATATGACATAATATCTCCCAAATCATGATATTTGTGTAAAACCTGAGAGATGGTTTTGTCATTGGGTCTGTTCTTGACAAAAAAATCTTTGGGTTTTCAAAAATTATTCTTCAACTTCTCGAAATATGGACCCAAAGATGATGACTAAAACAAGAAATCATTAAACGCTTAAATCTGAAAAAATGGGCCGTAAATATTCATTCAAATCTCCAAAATCATGATAGATGTGTAAAACAAGAGAGAGGATTTTCTTATTTGGTATGTCCTTGACAAAAACCTCTTTCAGTTTTCAAAAATGTATTTCCATTTGGTTGGAAACTTAAATTGAATTTGTTTGCTAAAACAATTAGAAACACAACATGCTTTGTCATAGTTGCACAACAACAACCTACAACAGAAACACAACACGGTTGCGCAACAAACGGTCCCCTTCACATTTTTTCACCTTTTTTGTTCTTGAATGTAAAATGATGATGTATGATGGTGATTGTAGCCTTCTAATGATGATTAGAAGCCCTTTAACCCTTTCAACTTCCTCAAAACATTACTTGCTCTTTCAAAACTTACAAAACCCTAATGTGCCAAACTGCAAAAAATGAACCTTCATTGCCTCTGTCTAATAAAAAATTTATGTTGATTCATTCACAATGTCTATCTTATTATCACTATGTGATTCCCACTCAAAACTTGACAAGGAAACTTCATTTTGTTGATTGAAATTGGATTGTTACAATTGCGCAACGTATGAGCAAAATTATGTTTGATGTAGTAAAGGATATGCATTTTAAGACAAAGTTTGAGTTTTTTTGTTCATAAGAAAGGTTTTCCTTTCAAACATCAACTAGGAGCCTGAAACAATAGTTAGAGGGTGCAAGAGTGAAGTAGGTGATGATGTGAAACGCTGTGAGCAACGTCCCCTGTAGCCCATGCGCAACAAGCTTCTATGGGATATTTGTGGATTTGTAGAGAAGAAGAGTGGTATCTAAGGGTTTCTTTTCATGGAAGATGAAGAATTTGAATTCTAAAGGTGAATTAAACCACCACTTATACCCATCATACCTTGTTGTACTTTAATGCTCAATTGCGCAGCACTATAATTTGCTTGATGATGCCACGTGCCTCCAACGGTTTTGAGCTCATGAGATTTTCTAAACCATGATAAGACCGACTCTAATTGATCATGATTGGATATATGACCTCTATTAATCAAGTTTGTCCAAGTCACAAATTTTCATGTGAAAATTTACATGTGCTAACACAAGGGAACTTACTACTAGGAAAACAACAACAAACACTTGTTGTTACAATGAAACTCACACAAGAGCTTAGTCTTTATGCTTGACAATATTTCTCTTCAATTTCTAGCTCCAAAATGCTCCCAAAATGTTCCAACATGATCCATAATTTTCCTAGCCTTCCTGCTCTAGATCTGGTGCGCTTTTTCCCTTATCTCACCTTGTTGTTCATTCCAAAAGCTGAATGTGAAAATTTGTCTATTCCCCCATACAAATTTCCTCTATTTTCCCAAGGCAAGTGACTATTCACTCTGCCCAATGTTGATTGTACTTCAACCCCATGTTGACGCTAAGAGACTAGAGAGTCTCCAACACCAACATTTTCAACCTCTCATGGGGCTAGGCGAGAAGAGACGTGAATATCACCCTAGGATTAGAGCCCCGGACAAGAAAGCGCATTGAACTCTAGGCCAATTTCCCCCTAACCTATAGTCCAAGCATGAATTCCTTTACCTTGTAATTTAACTTTTAACAATATTTAATTTTTATATGATTTTATGATTTTTATGCTATTTACAATTTTAATTACTTCTATGTGGGTTTTTTACATTTGAAGTAACAAAATTAAATTAATCAAAGAAATGCAAAATAAAAAATAAAAAGAAAATGTTTTTTTTGTTTTTATTTTAATAAAAAAATAACTAAAGAAAAGTTAACTAAAGATGAGAAAGTAAATAAAACAAATGAAATAATTAAAAGAAAGTTTATTGAACAAAATGTTTGTTTGAAGGTTTAACTGATATAATAATTTTTTTATTCTTTTTAGAAGCATGTGAAAAGTGACAAGGAAAAAAAAATATAAGCTATTTAGCAAAAGGTTTATTAACAAGTTTGAAAGTTTAGATACATAGTAATAAATTTGTTTATTTTCCCCTTTAAGTTAGGATGTAAAAATAATAAAATTAAAATAGTAAAATAAACAAAAGTTTATGTACATTAATTAGCTAGTAAATAAAACCTTATAAACAAAAGTTTATGTACATTAATTAGCTAGTAAATAAAACTTTATAAACATTATTGTTTGTAAAATAAATATGTTTAATTTGTCTTTTTAAGATGTTGTTTAAAGTTTTTTTTTTTACTCTGAAATCGGAGTGTTAAATAAATAAAGATGAGGAAAACTGACAAATTTAAAGAAAAATCAAAGAGATATTTTAGAATGAGAAATAACTGATTTTCATTGAAAGAAGCTTCTCATACAAAATCATAAATTTTCAAAATCTGCAAGTCTCTGCATAGACTAGGTATATGGTCTTTAGCCCTTCTAGATGCAATGTACAATAGAAATACCAAGCATTAAAATGAGAAGAAAGCTGAGCTAGAAGTGGAATAGAGCAATGGTGGATGGTGAATCGCAAGGAAGAAACCTACATATAAAAACTGATTAGCGCTGAACAAAATCGAGCTTTAATACAACAATTAACAAGTAAACCTTTACCTTGTGAAGGCCATCAAACTCATCCTCGCTTATTCCTTTCGCTGGTTTGCAAGACCCCCTGCTGCCGACAATTCCATCAATCTCTGCTGAAGATGTAAGAAAATAATGAAATACAACAATCCTCACAACACTCCTAGCAAACTACTCTGAAAGTTCTGCCAAAGTTCTCTCAGAATTCTGTCTAACTTTTCTCCTTCAGAAATTTCTGTCTTCTGAAATATTTATCTGTTCCTTTGTTGGGCGCTTCTCCTTTTATTTCTTTTAGTGAACGGTTCCTTCAGTTAGATAATTTTGTAACCGAATTCGAACTATCTGGGGACTTCTTTAACACATTACTAACAAAAATAATTCGATGTTGTTATCTATGGGTCATTCGTTTGGCTTTCTTTATGTGTTAATAATTATTTTCCATCAATGTAGCCTCTCTATTTATTCCAACTGTGTTCTCTGGATTGGAATATACAAGAGTGAAATTGTTATCAATTTTCCACTGGAAAAGTTACCAAATGTATAGCTTGATACAGTTAATGCACGCTCTGTGTTTTTACATTGCCCATGTTTTGAATCACTGTATGAGAGTGAGTCTGTATCTGTGTCAACCATAGATTGTCCTGGAGTAATACCTAAAAGAGCAACAACGTTGCCAAGACAGACATGAAAATTTGTGCTATAAATCTAGTGAGCATTCCAAGTGCTGCTCCAGACCCTGCGCCATTATCTAATCGGACAGAAGGTGCACTTTTTTCCTCTTCCTCCATACAATTGTATCAACGTCTGAAATCTAACCAAAAGTAATGCATGTATCTCAATGCTTCCGACTGGTGCAATTATGAATCTTACTGCTTGGGTTTATAAAATATCGCGGACTCTGTGATGAAGTCTTTGCAGTCATACGGGAATCCAGCCATACGAGAGGGTACCATAGGCATCACAAGAACTGATGAAGCATGTATTTGATCTTGGCCTAATCCCACAGAGAGTGCGCATGAGATCCTTGCCTTTCCTAGAAATTTTTAGCAACTGGATAAAGATCTAGCAAAAGAACAGAATGAAATCCAACAACACCTGAAACAATCACATAAGGAAGAGGAAGCGGTTGATGCCAATAGGATCTGTCAAATCCAACAAGGAGGATGTTTCCAAAAAAAACAATAAGCACAGTGGCAAGAAGCACGCTTCTTGTGACCTCTTCAAGAACAAAATAAGCAAATGCCACATTAAATATAATTTGCACGAACCCCAACGTTGCCAGAAGTGACTGTGCTGCATATCCAAAGGAAATGAAGCCAAGCCAATTTCCTAGAGAAAATAAAAGCATCCAACACGCCAGGACCGAAAGTGTATTATTGACTTAAAGTCTAATTTGGAAGCTATTGTTGTCCCTGTTGTTGTTTCGGGGCGGATTTTCTCTATTTGACTGTATGCAAAAATAATTCCTTTGTTCGCTAAAACATGGTTGGGACAATTGGCTCCACAACAACTCGATATCCTTCATCATTTGAGACACGTTCATTCTTATGTCTCTGGGTTCACGACTTCCCATGTTCTGTCAGGCCCGATGCATATGTACAACTGGTGCATTGTTACTCTTTAGTAAATCAAATATCCCAGGAGAGTGTTAGCCCACTCAATATCACATAATGAATGTGAAAACATATTTAAAATAAATCTGTGTCAACGGAGAGTTTTTTCCATAGTATCTTTTCTTAAGAGAGAGAAACTCCGAACTTTGATTACTTTTAAGAAGTCCCATTAAAAATACAAAATCTATAATAGATTCTTACAGGATTGGGTGGAGCATTTCTTGGCATCACGCTTTGAAAATTCCCTTTGATAAGTTCGATGCCTTTTGTTAGCCAAGATATCATATACTCCAATTCATATCACGTTCCCCTTTTTTTTTTTTGGTTTAAAAACCCATGATATGGCATGAGGATAATCCTAAAGAAGGTTGGTATGATTAAATATTAGGATAGGACATGGGGTTAAGTGAGAATGTGGATATGGTCATGAAACGATATTTTAATCATAACGAAAAGGAAAATTTATATTACCTTTATGATGTAATTAAAAATTGGAGGGATATGAGTATGTCTTCCTTGAAAAGAGAACCATGAGAACATATTGAAGTAATATGAAGGGTTTATCACATGAATGAATTTAGATAATTGGTTTACTTTTCTTTATTTAAAAAGGTCATCATAAAAAAGGTATATGGAAAATGAGAGACAAATTTGAGATAGTTCTATAACTTCAACAACTTTAGCAATCTGTATCATGTGCAATCTCAAAATTAGTCACTAACCATCTTCTTTAATGTGTAGCAGCAACTCAGCGGGAGTGCACAAGGCCTTGCTCCAACAATTGCACAATGAGAGGGGGAGTCTGTCAATGCTTTGTCAGCTAAGTACTGTTGACAAAAATCGTCGTCAACATCCCATGCTTCCAATAACTATGGGATGTGACTTCTACACCCACCCCCTGACATGTATTTAATGATTGGGCTCTCATACACTCAAACATAGAAGGTTGACCCAAAAGATAATAAAATTTAGAAATATAGGTTAGAATTAATATCCACAATTAATTCCCCCCCCTTGGGCCCCTCTTAGACACTCCCTAGGCATCCCCCTCTCTTGTGGATTAATCATCCCCCATCTCTATCCATATTCCTAGTAGCTGACATTACATTATTTTTATTAAAATAAAAAAATACATTTTACATATTACATCACTTGGCCATAGCCACATTCATATCTACATTATACATTAATTAAACTAGGGATTATAGTGGGGATGTTACATTCCCCCTCCCCTACAATTGTGCATCATCTTCAATGCACAACACCATGCCAAAATACATATACAAATTTACATCATAATATTTAGAAAATAAAATTTCGCAATTTGTCTACTCTCCAACAACAATTCCAACCATAATCTCTCGTTCTTCTCAACCTGTTGACCTAAGGAATGTGCCCCATTCACTGCTTACTATTCCATCGGAATGCACCATTCTTTTATCTGGGCTATCAACGTAGGTGACCAAGAATTCTGAGATGTGGTTCCAGGACTCTAACTGCCCAAAAATGGTGTCTTTCATTTTTAGCTTCTATTTTTTTCAAAATTGGAAAAAAATTGTGGGTATTCATCCTGCATAGTTTCCTCCTTCTCCCATGTTGCATCTTTGAGACCATAGAAGGTCCATTGAATCTTTACCAACCCTATGGATTTTTTCATGAGCACTTTGAAATTGTGGTCCAGGATGTGTACTGGTTCCACCTGGAAATCCCCTTCATTTTCCACATAGATTACAGTCTAATCAATTATGTGGTTAGGGTCAGGCACATATTTCTTTAATAATGACACATGAAAAAAATTATGCACTCTCATGGGTGCAGGAAATGCTAGCATGTATGCAACTTACCCTGTATTTTCTAATATTTTGAATGGCCCACAATATCTTGCTGTTAATTTTGGGCAGCAACCCAATCTTATCGAACTTCTTTTCGCTTTCACTTTTAGGAAAACTTGTTTGCCCACTTTCATATCTATAAACACTCTATTCTTGTCTACATAAATTTTCTACCTGTCCTGGGCAACCTTTAAATTATGTCTGATCTTTTTCATCGATATTCTCTTCCATTTCCCGCAACAAATCTGTCCCAATGATAGATTTTTCTACTAGGTTATCCCAATTCACTGGTGTGTTACACTTCTTACAATACAATCCTTCAAATGGACTCATTTTTAATGAGGCTTTATACCCATTATTATAAGAAAACTCTACTAAGTGGATATAGTCTTTCCATTTTGATAGTTGGTCCCTCACATACATTCTGAGCATGTCTTCAATTATTATATTAGTCCTCTTTGTTTTCCCATCTAACTCTAGGTGATACGTTGTACTGAGATTTAAATTTGTTCCAAATCCTTTGAACAAACCTTTCCAAAAATTTGATGTGAATTTTGGATCTTCGTTTGAAACAATTKCCTTGGGCRCTCCATGTAGCCTGACAACTTCCTTCATGTAAATCTCTACAATGTTTGTTGYCTTGTGTGTGGTCTTCACAGGAATAAAATATKCATTTTTTKTTAATTTATCCACCACCACCATGATGGAATCATGTTGCTCCAYTGTTYTGGGAAGCTTTGTAATGAAATAAATTGTAACCACTTCCCATTTCCACTCAGGAATGKGTAATGGTTGTAGTAGTCYCKCTAGATGTSTATGTTATATCTTCACTTTATGAAACTCTATACACCTGGCTATATAATTATCCACTTCTTTCTTCATTCTAGGCCAAAAGTATTGGCTTCTTACAACTGCAATTGTATTATGATATATTGGGTGCCCATCATATGATGCCTTGTGCATTTCCCTCAAAATTGTATTTTCCAGCTCTTCTGAATTGGACACATATGTTTTTCCTTTGTACATGAGGATTCCATCCTCTTTCAACTCATAATAATTAAATTTTTGATGTAGATTGTCTTGTTGTAATGTCTCTTTTATTTTTAGATATTGTAGACCTGAATTTGCAACCTCTAAAATTATTTCCTTTAAATATGAGTTGAACATGATGATGGATGAAATATGCTTTTCATGAGCTCTTTTGTTGAGTGCATCAAACACCTAGTTTTCCTTGCCTTTAATATGCTTAATTTCAAAGTCATATTTACTTAGAAATTCCAGCCATCTAGTTTTTCTTACATTTAATCTTGGCTATCAAAACGAATGCTTCAGACCATAGTGGTTTTTCCTTAGTTCAAATCTTTTCACTGTGAGGTAATGCCTGCACATTTTTAATCCATGTATAATGAACGCTAATTCCAAGTCATGTGTAGCATAATTCATTTCATGTTCTTTTAGTTTTTTAGACTCATAACACACCACATGATCATTTTGAGTGTGGACTCCACCGAGCCCTTCCTTGCACGCATCGGTGCACACTACAAAATCTTCGTCTGGATTTGCAATCTTTAGGATTGGTGCACTTCAAAATGTCTTTCAATTGTTGAAAACTCTCTGCATGCTTTGAAGTCCATTCAAATTTCACTCCCTTCTTTTGCAAAGAAGTGATTGGGCTAGCAACCTTTGAAAATCATTTTATGAATCTTCGATAATAACTAGAAAGATCCATGAATGATCTAACCTATGTCACATTTCTTGGCACTAACCATCTTCTAATGGCCTCTGTTTTCTTAGGATCAACTACTATCCCATGTGTTGAAATAACATGCCCCAAGTAGTGAATCTTCTTTTGATAAAAGATGCACTTCTTTAGTTTAACATACAATTTACGCTCTCTTAAAACTTGCAGCACCATTCTCAAATGATACTCATGATATTCTTTTGTCTTTGAGTAGATGACAATATTATCTAAGAAAACAATCACAAAATTTTCCAGGTACTCCCTTAACACTCCATTCATTAAGCACATGAAAATTGTTGGGACATTTGATATCCCAATGGCACTACTGTAAATTCATAATGCCCATATCTTGTCCTAAATGTTGTCTTGTTGATGTCATATTCCTTTATCCTCACTTAATGATAACTTGATCTCAAGTCAATCTTGGAAAAGACTCTTGCACCTTCTAGCTGATCAAATAAATCATCAATCCTTGGAAAAGGATATTTGTTCTTTATGGTGACCTTATTTAGCTGTCTGAAATAAACACATAGCCTTAAGGTTCCATCCTTATTCTTTTCAAAAATAATTAGGACTCCCTAAGGTAACACACTTAGGCTTATATACCCCTTCTTCATAATTTCTTCAAGTTGCATCTGCAACTCTTTCAATTTTGGTCTTCCCATTATGTAAGGTGTCTTAGAAAATGGGGAAACTCCTGATACAAAATCAATAAAGAAATAAATGCCTCTCTTTGGTGGAAATCTTGGGATTTCCCCAAAAACATCTTCAAAATATTTCAAGGCTGGATGGTCTTGAATACTTGCCACTTTATCTCTTGTTGCCTCTTCCATATGGGTTGCAAAAATTTGACATCCCTCCCTCATCAAGACAAATTGTTGTGTTGTTATAACAGTCTAGGACAACATGGTGTTTTTCCAACCAATCCATGCCAATTAGATAGTCATATGAACCCAATGGTATGATGTTTACATCTATCTTTGTGTTGATTCCATTCATGTCTATTGGACAATGTTTAACCAACTCATTGATCTTTCTCTTAGCCCCTTGTGGCTAACTGAACTAATCGATATTTCTTATGCTTACTCCTTTGCAAGTGAAACCTTTCAACAATGTTAGAGTTTATGTAAGTGTGGCTAGATCCATAATCAATTAAATGGCTATGGGATAGTTATTGATCTTACCTTCCACTTCAATCATGGGTGATAGATACTCTGCTTGTTTGTTGTCCAAGGCTGCATAAATCCTTGTCATGCTTCCTCCCATATCTTCAATTGTTTCAACCTCCTGAATGTTGTAAAAATTCCTCATTCTTTCCCCTTTGTGAGGGTTTCCCTATATAAGTGATTTCCCTCACATACCCAACATTGTACAAGTTGTTGTTGTTGCCTTGGCCTTTTCGCAAATGAATCTGCTATCTTGTGCTCATTTTGGGTTGATTGTCCTTGTTGATTTTCTTGAGAGTTTTTCTTGAAAAATAGCGGCTTAAAACCTTTCTATCTTTTCTCTTTCTTACCCTTCATCTTTTCATTCCAATATTTTTGGAATACCAACCTCCCTCTGTTATGCTCATAAAGATGATTTTGTCTCCTTATGGTCTCCTCTAAAGTTTTGGGGTTATTATAATTTATATTATCACTATATAAAGAGGGTAACCCACTCATAAACCTTTGGATTTTGACATTTTCATCCTTTATGAAGTCCACATACTTCAACAACTCAAAGAATCTCTGCTCATACTCATCTATTGCCATGCTTCCCAATTTGAGTTCAAAGAAATATTTCATATTCCTCTCATAGTAATGCTCTAACAAATATTTCTCTTGGAAACATCCTTTGAACTGCCTCTATGAGACCTTTCTCTCATCAAGATGTTTTTCTTGCTTAAGTTAATCCCACCACATGGTTGTCTTTCCTTGCAAGTGGTAGGTTGAAATTATTATTTCTATCCTTGAGGGATAATCATGTAGCTGGAAATATTTCTTCATTTCCAACAACCAGGTCTCGGCTTCTTCTCCTTTCTTGTGCTCACCACTGGAAATTGGTGGCTTGAAAATAGGTCTCAACTTCTTCTCCCTCATGCCTTATCCTCTGTCTCCTGACAAGAGACACACTTGGGCTACTTCCTAGCCCTAAATTTACATGAGCTCTCCTAGTGTTGCTCTGGGGAATTATGGTGGATACTCATGCTCTTTTATTTCCTGTCATTCCCATGCTCATCCCTTCTACTATGGAATACAGATGTTGTCACTTGTCTACTACTAGTTGCTTGGTTTGTGTCAGTGTCTTTATTGGCTTAACCCTGTAGCATATTCATACTTTGAAGTATCTCTTCTCGAGCCCTCATAATATTCTCATTATCAACCCTATATATTTTCACTTCTCTTTGCAGACTTATCATAGTCACAGGCTCATGCCTGTCTCTTCTTCCATTAGACTATGTCTCAACATTTCCCATGCTGACATGTAGCCCTATGAATTCCTCTTCATGACTGTACGACCCTTGGGAATCTTCCATTGTTATCGTTCTCATACGGTAACCAAATTTTCTTCTTGTACCTCTAAAATTCTACAAGAAATGTGCTTTCAACAATTTTCCGTTAGATGAAATATATACACAGTTATGGAAAAGAAAACACAAATTTTATGATCTTTAATTCCACAAGTCATCTTCTTTTGAGTTGATTGTAAACTTTACTACCCAGATCGATTTTCTAGGTTGATAAATGGATTCTCTCATCTAATATATTTCCAATGACTACTTTCTTACTCAATTATGAGCTCTAAGAAAAACGTTATAGTCATTTGAATATGGCTAATTTACCCCTTTTGTACCCTCTTCTCCTAGGTGCAATTAATGTTAGACAACAACTTTTGTCATCTGTAGAAGTAGATTTTTCAACAACTAGGGGAACTTTTGTATGAGACATATATAATAGTGATGACTAGAAATTGATAATAATTCTTATATTGTCAATTTGATGCTCCAGTAAAAAACTGCAACAATCTGTAAATGACAAGTTTGTCCTTTTGCACCCCCTTTTTCAGACTTAGAATTTTTTCCCAACTAGCTATTTCCGAAACTTTGCATTTTTGAAAAAAAATCACTAAACCAAAGTTGTTTGTATTGGTGATTACATAAAATGTCGAGTAAACAAAATTTTCCATTTTTTCCATCTGGAGACCCTTTTCCTCTTAAAATCCCAAAAAATCCTGAAAATTTGACCCATAATATTGGGTTTTGGCTTATTTTAGCATCCCCATTCCAAACCCCTTAGAATTTATTCAATTCCTTCATGGGTTATTTCCATGTTTTCATTTTGGACTCTCTCCAAGAATTTCAGCTTAATCTGGATCTCTGCCAATGATCTGGACCCAGATATTTAAAAACCACTATTTTTCAATTTTATGAGAAGTCCAAGAAGAAATGGACAATGTCTCTCTCAGGCACTTTTGTAGATCTCCTCATTGCGAACAAAACATAGAAGTTTCATCTCAATTTGACATAATATTCTCTAGTTATAACCAAAATAAGAAAATGGCTCTAGACTTTTTTTTGAGACTATAGAACAAATTTGCCAATGTGGAATCTTTGTTGGCATGGATGTTGATGTGGTATTCTAGATCCACATGGCACCCTAAGGTGATTCCATGTCACCCCCTTAGCCACCCTGACCCTACCTTGTCAGCCTTTGCCTCCCTCCTCTTCTTTATTTACCTTTATTTTATAAGTTAAACTATATTTCGGGCCCCATTGTACCCAAATGCTCACTTAGCACCTCCCTTGACCACAAATGGGACAAGGGCCCCACCCCTCTTATCAAACTTCCACATGGCACCCTTTCATTAGTTGTGGGGATGAACGAGTCCCATCCCACACCCTTTTCCCTTGGGTGCACACAACCTGCATACTCTCATATCTAATAGTGGAGATCGAGGAACGATCAATGGCTCACAACAATCTCACATTGTCAACATGCGCAAGGGTTAATAAACCTCCATGATGCAATAATTATTTTCACCCATGAAATGTGGGCTCCTCCCATTAGCTTCGCATTGCTAAAGACCTTCTAGAAAACCTCCCTACTAGCATGTAGTACCACTTATGGTATCGCTCAATACCACTTCGTCTGATGTGGCACCCACGTTATCCCCATGCCCACCACTGCACACTGCAGATCCTGTCACCGTGGACCTACCAACTGGCACCCTTCATTGGTAGCGGGAACTTGCTTGCTCCCCTATCTAACGACAAGGGTGATGGGAAGATCAACGACCCACATTGATTTCGCATCGCCAAAGTTATCTAGGGTTGACAACCCTTTAGGATGCGATGGTGGTTTTTAGCCATGATATGTGGCACATTCCTATTGGGTTCACATCACCAAAGAGATTTTCAAAACTGCTCCCTCTACGATGCAATACCTCTTACCAATACCGTGTTAAAATATTGATGTGGTCGTTTTACCATAGACAATATCACTATTGTCACCCAACCATAAGCACACAACCACCCCCGAGAACCATAACCTTTGCTAGATAGAATGATTCTGGAAGAAAAAATAGAGGCAACAGATAACCAAGAGAGCGCATATTTCTCCAAATATTGTGCACTAGACATAAATCCCAAAACCACAGAACAAGAATAGTGCTCAACTGCAGCAGTTGTAGTTACCAAGAATATCACCAAGAATATCATAATACCACCAAGAATGTCACCAAGAATACAACCAATAGATACTAGAAGGTAGGGCGTGTTGAGGAAAAGGTATGGAACACCTTACTCAATCATTTTCAGATCTTTCCTGGCTAGGAAAAGATAGTTGAGAATGTCACCCGGGGTTTATAGCCTCAAAACATTCACTCAATCCGCAAGTATTAATTACAAGGATTAAGGTTGGTTTTATGATTTGTATATGTTGTAATGTAAAAATAAATTTATACAAAGCTACAAGAATGTATACATCTTTTACAATAAAGTAAACATGGAGACCAAAAGCGAAAGGAGGAACCAAGTCATGAAAACACATGTATGAGACAGGACAATAATCCGATTTATTTCATTCTGAGATACAAAATTGTATTTCTCTTTACAAACCCCTGCGAGGGTATGGACCAAAGTCAGATTTAGAGGTCTCCGATGGGAACTATACAAAAAGAATCCAACAGTAAAATTAAATTGAAATGAATGATCTAGATCATCTTGCCACAAAAATGATGCCATTTGACTCTGCAAGATATTCTTTATCAACCATGAAAATTAATTCACAAATAGACAAGAATACAGAGACTATCAAGGATGAATCAAACACCTTTAAAACATGCGGCTGAAAAGTATGATTCAGTTTTGAACCATGTTGCCTTCAATAAGACCCTGTTGTCAATAAAAGGATTAGGCTTTCAAGTAAACTCATAAATGAATGAAAATTGAAACTATCACATTTAACTAAAGAACAAACCTTAGTCTTGTCTTTCTCCTTCTATTTTCCCCTTGTCTATTCTTCTCATTGAACCTTTATTCTTTCTCAATAAGTTGAGGTAGTTCAACTACTTTATTTAGTTAAGTCAAATTAACTTAACTAATTAGTTTAGGGAGAAATAATTAATAATAATATATAAATAAGGGTCTAGTTAATAATTACTAAATAGGTGGGACCCCTTGTGACTCCCATCATTCTTTTTTCAATCATCAAATATAAAATACAAAATTTTGTCATTTGGATCATATAACACCCTTGTAGCTCCCATTGATATCATTTAAATCAAATATTTAAATATCAACAAAATTTAGGGACATATAAAAAAAAAGACAATATATCCATTTTATCCACAAAATTATCCAAAATAAAGTTTGTTGTCCACAAAAGTTGAAAATAATTAAATATTGTCTTCATCACTGAAAATATTAAAAACCTTTAAAATCCATATTTGTTGCTTTGCGAGGCATATTTCCTCTTCTCAATGTTGTCTCCAACTGACTTTTCTTGAGTGGCCCTTGGCTGGTTAGACCCTTGGGGTTGTATTTCACTGATAACATGGGAGTAGTCATCTTTTAGGTGGAGGCGTGAAGACACAGACTTAGAAGACTCTTTGGATGGACTAGAGGGGGAAATCCCTGCTTTTCCTTTGTCTTGCACAAGTTGTGGGATGTCGGTTTTTAATCTTTTGCTAGTGTGCGAGGATTGTACTGGCGAAACAACAAGACCAATTTGAACGTTGAGATTAATTGGTGGTGGTAAAGGTAAGGACACATCGGGCCTTCCACGGTGGTGGGAGACAGGTTGGTGGACAATTTCTTACCAACCATCATTAGCAGGGGCTTTGAGCTGCAATGACACATGTGGAGGAATGGGAATGCCAAGAAAATTCTGAGGAAGTTGAAATGGGGGTCTGTCAGGTCAAGGATGCAAGATACCATGGCCAACCAAATTAAAAAACCCAACTTGAAACAACTAGTTCAACCCTTGTGGATCGACATAAAAATGAATAGAAAACTGAGGCCTTCTATGGCCTCGCTGCCAATTGCCTCTGCCTATGTTATTTCGGCCATTACTACCCCTACTGAAAAAATTCATCCCGTAACAATAATTAATCAGTCATGAAGTTCTTAATAACCCATACATGAGACTTTGGCTACATAAATCAAGAGTTGGCTCTATAATTTACTACAAGACACATGCAATCCATCCATCAAAATGCCATTTATTCATTTCCACATGAACATGGAATTGATAGGATCATTGGGAATATGGAGGGCTCATATTTATTCTAAAGTGATATCATGGAGGGGGAAGAATTTACGAATACTATTCAAACAATCAATAAAACCATCAACTGTGTAAAAACATATCCCAAAATATCAGTCATCAGTCTCTGTCATGTCAACTTTCCTTCATTTTCATACAAAATTCTCTTAAAAATAAATATCAGAGAATAGGGAATGGATAATTGAAATTGGGATCATGAAGGGGTTGTATTTAGCAAAAAATGGTATGATGGAAAGGATTCCCATGGATACTTTTCTAATAATACATCAAACAATGCCATCCTCGATGTTAATTAATAATCAAAACATTTTATTGTTTCAAAAATGAACAACATTATGTAATCCAAAAAGGATCTAGAGAAGGCTAAGAACAACTCAGAATGCACAGAAGCAAATCGGAATGCTCATAATGGCTTTAGTAGACAACAAAAGGGAAAAAAATTCAAAGTTCCCAAAACTCAATGAAAATGGCATGATCGCGAAGAGCGCATCGCAATATTTCTAATGATGCAAATGGCTCGTCAAATAGAGTTACAGATCAAAAGTTATAAGAAATCAAAGATCAGGTCAAACTTGGTCAAAAGTCAAAAAGTCAAAGTGACACGTGGCATGTACGTGCAACTGAGTTGGCATGAGATGACGTGGCAAGGATGGTAGACATGTGGGAAAGTAAGGTGATTACACATGTTAGTTTCATGGGAAAATCAGATTGTGACAAGTGGTAGTTTTGTGGACAAATTATATGGTGCCACGTGGCCCAGTCATGGGCTGCCACATGGCACCCCTCCAATGGTTGATGTGTAAAAGTTTTATAACTTCACCGGATTCAAGCTAATGATCTCTGAATAGCCCAAAGGGCCCACAAATATGCGCTACAACTACACCATACAATGTCCCTTGGTTATTATATAGTGCACATATATTTTAAGTGTGAGGTTTGAACTAGGGCACAAAGGAAAGGGGCTAGACCTTTGGCCCAGCTCCTGGTTACATGTTTAAACCATATGACCCTAGCCTCCGCCAACATAGGGGCTTATCTATCCGCCACCAAATATAACATATTCCTCTATTTTTAGCCATTTCACCAGTTTGTAATTGCTTGCTATATTTAGCGGAGAACACCAACATTGTTGCAACCACATACTAAAAGGGGAGTCCATAGGATTCAATCCCGAGACCTCTGCCTAACTGCGCCCTAAACTTAGCTACCCTAACCAGCATGCCAACCATCAAACTTAATGCTAATCGCCCACAAACTTGTATAAGAAGGGCTCTCAATAGTGCATTTGAAACACACACAAGAGCACGAAGGAGGCAGACCGAGTGCATCCGTACAGTACGGACTTGTACAAACTGGTATGGATTTGGCATGCAGTTCAATATTTTCAACATTTATTGCAAGAGCAGTGGCATGCAAACCGAGACAAGTGTGCCTCTTGGGCCAAAAAGTGTCTGACTTGGATCGATGTGTCGATACAATTATTTTTAGGTAAAATGATGCCATGAATGTATTGGTGGTGTTAGTTTTCTGATCTGAGCAAAGTTTATGTGGCTTAGCTCCAAAATGAGGTATACTTATATATTTTGCCCAATTCTTTTGTGGAGTTAACAAAAAGACCTACCCATTTGAGAGTAGGACCTGGATATGTAGTCTACTAGGGAAGAACTCTGTTATCAATTTCTTTATGTTCATATTGCATGATTATGTCTCTTTATTTTTGAGATTTTCCTTCTTTATGGTCTAATTTAGTTTATGCTCATTTAATACAGTTCTTTAATAAGTCACTTGACGAAAAGATCCCAGATCATGTTGGTATCAATGCAGTCGTATTTGACTTGAATTGTTGAGTATGAATGCTTAATAGGGACAAGCATAAGTAGGGTGAAGGAACTCTTAATACTTTTGATCCCAAAGTTTGTCGTGCATCCCAAAGAAAGAACATGGCAGAAGAGGATAAGCATGATGAACAGAAGAAAAACTTTCACATGTTCTTTGATCACATGTTAGAAATGGTCGAACAAATGTATGGAGATTACGAGAAGAGGATGAAGAAGAAAGGGAAGAAAAAGGAAGCACCACCAGATGATGATGCTTTGGTAAATCACGGGGCTGGAGGAGATCCTCCTGAGCCTCCATCTTCTCTTTAAAGTTCTAGTTCTTCTTCCTCTGAGCATTCTCATCACTCTCAACATTCTAACCATAAATCCTCTTCTAAGAAACCATTATTAAAGCTTGATGTAAAGTTTACTTTACCTATGTTTAATGGAGATGCTAATCTTGAGAAATTAGATAATTGGATCTAACAGGTTGAAGTATATTGTCGTGTTCAGGATATTGACGAAGAAGAAGTTAAAGTGCAACTGGATTCTCTTCGGTTGGAGGGCACTGCTCTCATATGGTGGGAGAGCAAGATACAAGACAAAAGTAAGTGTGGTAATCTTCTTTCCTCGTGGTCGGAATTTAAAAAAAAGATAAGGAAGCACTTCTATCCATTAGGGTATTTACATAAAGCAATGATGGAATGGAAAAATTTGGACATAGTAAAGGTCAGATTGTACAAAGTTTCGCAGAAGAATTTAGGAAGAAATCTCTTGCATTGAATAATCCTTTGGATTCTTATGAAACTTTAATGAAGTATATTGGTGCACTTCACAGTTATATTCGTCGTAATTTACTCTTTTTTAACCCCACTAGTCTTGACGAAGTTTGTGTGCAAGCCACTCACCTTGAGAACAGGGTGAAACATGTTCAAGAAGATCCCATGAAGAAACCTTTCAATTTCCCACACAAGACTTTCAAGAAGTTTAAAAGGAAGGATAATAAGACCGCTACAATAATGAGAGAAGGAGGAAAACCATCTTGCACTCATTCTAAGAGGAGCGGTCACGATGAAGAACATTGTTGGAAACTACATCTAGAAAAGAAACCGAAACAGTTCGGTGGAAAGGGGAAGACAAAGACTGTTGCTACAGTGCAACAAGATCTTGGTTCCAAATCAGGAGATGAAGGAAAGATCACAATGATTGGAGTACAAGGTAAAGATTCTCTTCATGCTAGTTCCAGTTCCACTGATGAATCTTATATTGATGAATGAAAGAGGAATGAGTTATTTGATATACGAGTTGTATCTAAACATACTAATATAGATACATTATTTGATCCGGGTTCCCAAGTAAACTTAATATCTGAAGAACTTGTCAAGAAGATGAATCTTGTAATGAAACCACATCCAAAGCAATCTTCTTTCGTCATGAGAAAAAATACTAGCTTACTAAAGGGGGAGTGGAATATATTGTTAGAGCTCACAACATGAGAGTAAATACAACACTTGTTAGTGCAGGGGAAATGAAAAGACTCATAACCACTAATAAGAGATATGTACTCATGGTCGTCAGAGAGAAATATGTCAGGACATCCGACACTTTCCAAGGATGTGATCTGTCTCATAAAAATGAATTAATTGATATTGTTTCTAAGTATGATGATATTTTTCAGGAACCAGATGGATTACCTTCTAAGAGGGAAATCCAACATGAGATACATCTTCAGCAGGATTCTCATGTTCCTAATGTGGGCATGTACATGATGGTAGTTGTGGAGATGACATAGATCAAGAAGTAGGTACATGGCTTATTGGATCAAGGGATCATCAGGCCCATTTCATCTCCTTGTGGTTCTTCGATCGTGATGGTGCCAAAGAAAGATGGCACATGGAGAATGTGTGTCGATTACCAGGATTTAAATAAAATCACGGTGAAAAATCGATACCCTCTTCCTCACATAGATGATTTACTTTATCAGTTGAAGAATGTTGTTTATTTCACTAAGTTGGATTTACGCAGTGGATATCATCAAATCAAGGTTTCCGAACAGAATGCATGGAATACTTCCTTTAAAACCAAACATGGATTGTTTGAGTGGTTAGTTATGTCATTTGGGATTTGCAATGCTCCGACAACTTTCATGCATGTGATGAATGATGTATTCAGACCTTTCATGGATGACTTTGTGATTGCATATTTAGACGACTTTCTTGTTTTTAGCAGGACTTGGGATGAACATGTAAGGCATGTAAAACAAGTATCAGATACTTTGCAAAGGGAAAAGTTGTATGTGAAAATCTCTAAATGTGAATTTGGCAAGACTACACTTGTGTACTTAGGTCATATCGTGGGAGGAGGAAAATTGAAGATTGATCCTTCAAAAATTGATGTAATTGTCAATGGCCTGAGCCAAAAAGTGTAACCAAGATCCGAAGCTTCTTGGGTGCAGTCCAGTATTGGAGGAGATTCATTCTAAACTTCTCCTTTATAGAACCTCTTTTGCATGCCTTAACCAGTGTGAAAAAAAATTTTCAGTGGGAAGGAAAGCAACAAAAATCTTTCAACATTTTGAAGGATAATATCAATATCACACCAGTGTTAGAACTGTCAAATATTCAATAGTCATTCGAGATCAAGACATATGCCAACAGATACGCCATGGGTGCAGTATAGATGCAATATCGTAAGCCTATCTATTACCACTCCGAGACTTTTAACCAAGCTATTGTTAACTATCCTACATATGATAAAGAGTTGTATGCATTAGTTCAAAGCATAAAGAAATGGAAGCATTACTTGTTAGGGAAGGAAACAATTATACATACAGATCACCAGCCCTTACAATATCTTCAAGCACAGACCAAACTGCAACAATATCGACACTATAGATGGATGGGTTTTCTACAATAATTTCATTTGGTAATAAAGTACAAGAAGGGTACAAGTAACAAGGTAGCCGATATGCTTTCTAGAACTCCTATTGTTGCTTCTATTATTTTGAAGAATACTTCTTTATCTCATGATAGCTATGTAGATCAATATGCCATCAATGAATATTTTAAAGAAGTATATGAGAAGCTAGCCCATGGTGCACAGGTAAAGAACTGTTGTCTGCAGAGAAATTTACTCTATCATCTTGGGAAGCTATGTATTCCTACAAGTGAATGAGTCCATGTGATACGAGAAGCTCACACTTCTCTTGTGTCTGGGCATTTTGGGGTAAGAAAAAACTATGGCTCATTTGCAGAGGTTTTGTTATTGGCCTCAAATGAAAGCAATAGTAACTAAATATGTAAAGGGGTGTGTGATGTGTTCTACTTGTAAGCCCACTAATAGAAAATTGGGGCTATACTCACCACTTCATTTTCCATCCCATCCATGGGAAAGTGTTTCCATGGATTTTGTATGGGGTTTACCAATGACCAAAGTGGGTCATGATTATTTGTATGTTGTGTAGTGGATAGGTTCAACAAGATGTGTATCTTGATGCCATGTAAAAATCAGATCATTGTTGAAAAGACTGCTAATCTCTTCTTTCAACATTTTTGGGTTCACTTTGGGTTACCTTGATCCAGGGGGATATCAGTGGTCACCCACCTTTTCCAAATGGCTCAAAACAGTTTTCTGGCAATTTTGGCAATTTACTATTTTTAGCAGGTTTTAACTTCCGGGGCCATTTTGAGGGTCCAAATGAAGTTTTTTAGAGATCAAGGTTCTCAATGATAAACAAAGGCATATTGAGCCCCCAAAATGAATCTCCTTGACGATACCTTTCCAACGAGCTATCACACGCCTAAAACGGAGATCGTATGCAAAAGTTACGACCCCGAGAAGTTGATGTATCCACTTACCCAAACGGGGCCCACATGACTTTTGGCGCTTCATCTCCTAGGGTTAGGTTTTTGGATGTCTAGGACTTTTGGAATTATTTTTTATTGTAAAAAGTCCTTCAGAGCCTCATTGTAATCATCTTCTTGCGAATGCGAGTAGCCTTCACATCTCTTCTCAGAGATAAGCTACCACCATTCTAGCGAGTCTTTCACTCTGTATTTTTACAGTCTCTGTACATTTCTTTCATGAATAGAAATCGTGTATTACTGTATATCTATGTTTATGGTTTCATCTCTGATACATTTCTATTATATTATTTGATATGCGCGATATCTCTGTGAATTTCCTTATTATATCTCCGCTCTCATTTTGTGCCGAAAATAATCCGGATCAGTGGTATCAGAGCAGGCTACTCTTGATCATTTTTTCAATGCATTTCCCCAACGAGGTCCGAGTATATCAAGTTGGGTCTCGAGCTTGTCTCTCTTGAATACAATCGCTCTCGCACACCCAAGAAACCCTCAATGGCTGAAGAAAAGAAAAATGATGGAGCAGACGATCCTATCAATATGTTGCTTGAGCAAGCTCTCACGCGACAGAGGGAAGAAATGATGGAGAATTTTTCCCACATCCTTCAACGTCTACCGATAACAGAAGGCACATCTTCATCAAGCAGCCACTTTGGAGGCACCTCACCTTTCAAGGTACAAGTTAATTTTGATATTCCTGTATTTGAAGGACAGATAGATGCAGAAGCTCTAGAAAAATGGTTAACTCTGCTAGAAGGTTATTTTTCTGTTCACAACTTTTTCGACAAAGAAAAGATCACCTTCGTACTCCTTAAGGCTCTCCCCCATGTCAAACATTGGTGGGAAACTTATTGGGAGCAGAGTTCCATAGAGGATTTTGGAATATATGGGGTTGAGCCCACTTGGGATTTTTTTGTGGATATAGTAAAGGAACAGTACTACCATGTTGGCAACTATGAGGACCAATACATGAGATGGACCACACTGCGACAAGAGAGGGGCCAATCAGTTCTGGAGTTCACCAATAGCTTCCATACCTTGTGCACCAAGCTGGGTATCAAAGACTCTGAACGACATTTGGTTATGAAATACCATGGGGCTCTACATAGATACATCCAAACTGAAATGGATTTTCTAGACATCTCATCACTCGGTGTTGCCTATCGATATGCTGTTAAAATCGAGCAAAAATTTAAGCACCAGAACAAACGGGAGTTCAGGTATGCAAATCCACAACAACCAAAGTATGAAAAAGACATCCCTAACAAACAATCTCCTGAAAACCAGTCTAAGACACGGGAAAAGAAGGGTCACAGGAAGACAAAGGACACTGAAAAATGGTGTGATTTCCACAAAATCCCCTGGCACAACACCGATGAATGTCACTCAAAACAATCATTGGTGGCCAAGATCAAAGACAAGGAGCCAAACCCTGATTCAGAATCTGATTCTGAAAATAATGGTAAAAGACAGATCATCGACGTAGACCCCACTGCTATTGTCGCGACCGCAACAATTCAACTAGAGGAACCAACAGATCCTGAAGAGGGGGAGCGACTTTTTCATTCACAAATGTGGGTGAAGGGGACCCCGCTGCATTTTATTGTTGATAGGGGAAGCCAGAAGAACCTCATCTCAGTAGAGGTCGTCAAACAGTTGGGATTGTCGACAACACCACACCCGCAACCATACAACATCGGGTGGCTTCGCCAAAGGCGAGATCTTCGTGTCAGCCAGCAGTGTTAATTGTCATATGGCATCCAACCCTTCAAGGATGAGGTATTATGTGATGTTTCCCCACTAGATGTCTATGATGTTCTCTTGGGCCAACCATATATGTGGAAGAGCCACGTTGTTTATGAGTCTCGACCCCACAGTGTCATTGTTTCTCTAGGGGGTCATCTCTACAAAATACCAGAGGTAGTTCCGACTACTATTCCACCTAAAAAGTGTCACAAGGTAGTATCTCATACTGCAAAATTCAGCTTCTTCATAGTCTGTTCAAAAGGGGAACAAAAGAACACTGCAACCATTACAGCCTCGCCCCAAGCACCTTCTATCCAACAGAAGAAGGTCGACAAGGTTGCAGAAAAGTGCAAAGATTCCTTCTGCACACTATCCTCTCATGTATCCCGACTTATTGAATGGCCTCAGCCTCAACAGGTTCATGACAAACTTCCACAAACTGAGCAGCGTGATGTCTCCAACAAGACAAGTAGCTCACCAAGATGCAGATTCAACAAACGCTTTTCCCTCTCCCCCAGGAACTCAACACAATGGATACCATTGCTTCCTAAGGATGGAGGATTTATCCAGGGGGATATCGGTGGCCACCCACCTTTTCCAAATGGCTCAAAACAGTTTTCTGGCAATTTTGGCAATTTACTATTTTTAGCAGGTTTTAACTTCCGGGGCCATTTTGAGGGTCCAAATGAAGTTTTTTTGAGATCGATGTTCTCAATGATATTTAAAGGCATAATTGAGCCCCCAAAATGAATCTCCTCAATGATACCTTTCCAACGAGCTATCACACACCTAAAACAGAGATCGTATGCAAAAGTTACGACCCCGGGAAGTTGATGTACTCACTTACCCAAATGGGGCCCACATGAATTTTGGCACTTCATCTCCTAGGGTTAGGTTTTTGGATGTCTAGGACTTTTGGCATTCCTGTTTATTGTAAAAAGGCCTTCAGAGCCTCATTGTAATCAACTTCTTGCGAATGCGAGTAGCCGTCACATCTCTTCTCAGAGATAAGCTGCCACCATTCTAGCGAGTCTTTCACTCTGTATTTTTACAGTCTCTGTACATTTCTTTCATTAATAGAAATAATGTATTACTGTATATCTGTGTTTATGGTTGCATCTCTGATACATTTCTATTATATTATTTGATATGCGCGATATCTCTGTGAATTTCCTTATTATATCTCCACTCTCATTTCGGGCCGAAAATAATCTGGATCATACCCACACCCATTGTCTTGGATCGAGATACTCGATTCCTTGGGGATTTTTGGACTAGCTTGTGGAGAATGATGAACACCAAATTGAAGAGGAGCACTTCTTTTCATCCACAGATCGACGGACAAACAAAGGTGGTAAATAGAACAATGGTACTTTTTCTTCAAGGCTACTGCAACAAGCATTCTAAGTTATGGGATGAACATATACCCTATGTACATCATGCTGATAATCGAGCTTTACATTCATCCACTCAGAGTTCACCTTTTGAGACATGTTTTGGGTACCTACCAAAGGTTCCTTTGGACTTGATGTATGGGAGAGATGTCAATGTGAATGAAGAACGAATAGAGGACAGAGTTCGCAAGCTCATCCATAGGATTCGACAGATACACCAGGCAATCATGAAATAGTTGGAGAAGATTCAAGCAGAATATAAAGATCAGCGTGACAAGCACAAGGTTGATCATCAATTCCATGTTGGAGACCGAGTATGGCTTCACGTCAATAAGGAATGATTGAAGGGTGAAGGAAAGAAACTCAAGCCCATCCAATATGGACCCTTCACTATTTTGGAGAAAAGAGGCACTACTGCTTTTCGTTTAGATCTTCCACCTTATATGCAGATGTATTCAGTTGTGAACGTAGAGAACTTGAAACTTTTTGAGCCTCCCATGAACATGGATCAGGATGAGGAAGTTTCAATACCTTTAGTTGATGAGTTTTCACCTGAGTACTTGGATGAGTTATAGGAATATATCATCCTGGACAAAAGGATGAGGACTTCACGCAGGGGTGATGTTGATTATCTTTGTGTAGGCTTAGAGGGCAAACATCCAAGAGAGCAAACTTGTGGAGCGTGCTCTGCACAAAATATTTGTTGCGTGGATCTGAAAATAGTACAAAGAATACTACAGACTGTACTCTAACCAATACTTTTGTTATCACTGAATTTGAATCTGTTATGAATAAGTTATGTTGTTTTTACCCGAAACATCTGTTTTAGACTAGTTTCAGGACTAGCCACAAACCATATTTTCCATGGAGTGTAACTCCCAAAATATAATGAACAACAAGCTGAAATTTGTATCAAAACTACTTGGATATGCTTCCTCAACGGACTCCATATTTCGTGGTCTGAATCATTCTAGAAAAACAATTATTGTGAAAATGGTGAGATGACCTATAAATAACATACCTTATAAAACATCATCAAAAGAATGTATCCTCCCTTGAATTTCATCCTTTTTTACTTCACCTTCCCTCTAAAATTCGTCTTAGATAGCCTTTTTTACTTCACCTTACCTCAGTCACTTGTAGATATTCAATATTCTCAATTGTGATTAAATGAGATACCCTTGCCTCTTATTTATACTTTTATGTAGCTTCCTCAAGGGGTTACCCTCTAACCATCTTAAACCACTTTCCTTATTTTAGGGATAACCCACTTCTAACCACTTGTCCACTTAGTAATTTCACCATTAACTTTATTATTTAAATAATTTATTTTGTATCCATTTGACTTATAGTATATTCATCACTTCAATTTATTATTTACCTTCTAAAATCTCTTAAACCACTTTCCTTATGTTAGGGATAACCCACTTCTAACCACTTGTCCACTTAGTAATTTTTCCATTAACTTTATTATTTAAATAATTTCTTTTGTATCCACTTTGACTTATAGTACACTCACCACTTTACTTTATTATTTAAATAATTTCTTCTTTGCAACCACTTTGACTACTTTGAACTTTTGGGGCTTCTAGATGACTCATGAGGGTTCTCCAACTTCACATGGACATAACTGTCTAACCGTGAGGAGTTATGTGACGTTCCACATACCACCGAAAATGACATGAAATGTAATATCCATCTAGAATATTCTTACCTTCAAATATATTAAAACTCATACTATTATACATTAAACAAACTTGGGTCCATTACCCAAACCTTTGTGCTACTGAAATTTTCTACCAGACTTTATTCAAGGGTTGACATCAATGAAAACCAACCCAAATAATAAAAAATATCCCCCTTTGGCATTGATGGAAACACTATGATGCAATACTGAAGTCATATCACTCATGCTCCCCCTGGAACCATGCCTCTGTGCTCTTTCTCCAAGAATTTACCTTTGCATTTGATAAATCTCTCTCCCTTTGTCATCAATTGCAAAGGTATCTTTCCATCCGGGGTTACTCCCCCTGACTAAATTATCCCTGAAAATGATCTCCCAAACTGAACTTTCCTCTTTATGGTGCTTCCTCGTGTAAATCTAAGACATATAAGATAAACATTGAAAAACACTCATTTTGGAGTAGAAATTACTCTGAGTCTCTGACAAAGATACTCAAAGTCTTCCCTTGGAAGCGATTTTGTAAATATGTCTGCCACTTGTTCTTTTGAGCCCACATATTCAACTCTGATGTTCTTCTCTACAACCTATTCCCATAGAAAGTGATACTTTATTGGAATGTGCTTCGTCTTGGAGTGCATTATCAGGTTCTTTGAGATATTGATGGGGATTATATTATCACAATAGATTTGAATGGGCTCATCATACTCAACCTGTATATCTGTCAGAGTTTGTTTCATCCATAGAACCCGTGTACAACATCATGCTGCTGCAATATACTCTTCTTCGACTGTAGATAAAGATACTAATGATTGTTTCATGCTTAGCCAAGATACTAAACACTCACCCAAGTAGAATGATGCTACATTGGTGCTTCATCAGTCATCAATGCAACCTGCCCAGTTTGCATATGTGTAGAAAATAAGTGATATATCATTTCCTTTTGGATACCATAATCGAAACTCTTATGTTCCTTTGAGATATTTTAAAATCCTCTTCACTGCTACGATATGTGATTCCTTGGTGCTGCTTGAAATCGTGCCACCTGTCCAATTGCTTGCATTACGTCTGGTCTAGATGTTGTCACATATAGTAAGCTACCAATCATTGACTTGTATTGTCTCTGGTCTGTATACTTTGAATCATCATATTTTCTCAACTTGCAATTGGTTTGCATAGGAGTGGTAACTGGTTTGCAATTTTCATTCTGAACTTCTTTAGCATTTCTCTGATATACTTAGTTTGAGAAATAAAAATTCCTTGGTTTCTTTGACATATCTGAAGACCCAGAAAGAAGTATAGTTCTCCAAGTAATGACATTTCAAATTCATTCTACATATCCTTTGCAAATTTCTGGCTTAAGCAGTCATCATGACTTCCAAAAATAATAGCATCAACATAAACTTCAATTAATAAGATACTATCTTGAGTTACCTTGATGTAGAGGTTGTTGTCTGCACTTCATTTTCTGAACCCTATCTGATGTAGATATGTATCCAGTGTAGAGTCCCATGCTCTAGGAGACTGTTTTAGACCATACAAGGCCTTCTTCAATTTACACACATAATCTGCGTTCTCTAGAAATTGAAATCCTTCTGGTTGTTCAATGTAGACTTCTTCTTCAAGGTCCTCGTTCATAAAAGTTGATTTCACATCCATCTGATACACTTTAATATTCTTGGAGAATGCATAAGCTAAAATAAATAAGATTGCTTCCATTCTGGCAACTGGGGAAAATGTCTCTTCAAAGTTGATTCCTTCAACATGTGCATATCCTTTACATACCAATCTAGATTTTTTCCTTGTAACCTATCCATCTTCATTCAATTTATTTCTGAAAACCCACTCTATGCCAATCACATTCTTATACTTTGGTCTTGGAACCAATTCCCAAGTGTCATTCTTCTCTATTTGATCCAATTCTTCATCCATGGCCTTCTTCCAGAATTCATCCTTGCTAGCCTCTTCAAAACTATTTGGTTCAATCGTAGATAAGAGTGTTAGGTGCATTTGTTCTGGTGAACGTATTCTTCTTCTAGTCTCAACTCCTGCATCTCCGTTTTCGATAATCTGATCTGAAGGATGATTCTTCTATATGTGTTTTCTAGGTGTCTTTGGAGGCACTTGTTGAACTTGTTCTTCTACTTCTATCTGATCCTCTTCATCTTCCCCTTCTACTTCTTCTTCATCTTCTTCTTCTTATTCATAAAGTTGTTCCATTGATTCATTTTCTTCTTCCTTTAATTCTTGTCCACATGTTTCATCAATTCTTACATTGATGCATTCCACAACTTTGTTCAACCTCAGATCGTAACACTTGTATGATTTCCTTGTACTTGAGTAACCAAAAAGTAATCCTTTGTCCACACGAGAGTCAAAATTTCCCATTCTGCCATCTTCTCTTTTGATGTAGCATTTGCTTCCAAATACTCTAAAGTGCTTCACATTTGTTGGTCTTCCTTTCCATAGCTCGTAGGGAGTTTTGTCATTGTTATTTCTAAGCATTACTTTTCTTTGAATGTGAATTGTTGTATGCACTGCATGTGTCCAAAAAATATATGTCAATTTGGAATCCATTAGCATTGTTCGAGCCATTTCCTGTATTGTCATGTTCTTTTTTTCAACAACTCCATTCTGTTGAGGTGTCTTAGCAAAGGAGAATTTCTTTTTTATTCCATTCCTGCTGCAGTATTCCATAAATTCCTTTGAAGTGAACTCTCCTCCATTATCATATCTCAATTAAATCTTTTAATCCATTTCATTTTCAACCATTTCCTTGTAGACCTTGAAGTTTTCAAAAGCTTCTGACTTATTCCTGAGAAAGAAAACTGCAGTCGTTCTTGTATAATCATCAACTAATAACATAAAGTATTTCTCACCTTTTAAACCCTTTGTTGTAGTTGGTCCAACTAGATCAGTATGCATAATTTCCAGTGGTCTTGTTGTTGAATATTCCTTTGATTTGAACCTGGTCTTTGTTTGTTTTCCTTGTTGACAATGCTTGCATAAAGTGTTGGTTGGTTTCGTGATCTGGGGAATTTCTCTAACTGCTTACATTTTGTTGAATTTGACAAGGTTATCAAAGTGTATGTGACCCATTCTTTTGTTCCATAGCCAACCTTCATATTCCTTTCCTAGACAAAACTTTTCATTTCCAATTTCACTTAATACATATATGTTGCTTGAAGTTCTTGCAGATGTTGTAATCAATTTTCCTGAACCTTCTTTTCTTATCTCTCACTTATGTGAATCGAAATTAATTTTATGACCTTGGTCACACATTTGACTTACACTTAGAAGATTATGTTTCATATCTTCTACTAGTAGAAATTTTTCTGCCTTGGCATTCTTGTTTCCAATTTTGATTGTGCCTTTTCCAATGATTTTAGTTGAATCATCATTTTCGAAGGAGACCGATCCATCTCTTTCCTTTCTTAATGTAAGAACCTATATTTATCACCTGTCATATGTTTTTAACAACCATTGTCAACATACCAACCATGTTTCTTCTGCTTATCTTGTAGAGTGAGTGTGCATTCTTTATTTCTATATTGATTTTGCTTTCTTATCCATGTTCTCTTCTCAGGTTCCTGTGTGTGACTGTTGTTGTTCTATTATGGTTCTCTAGGAGGGATTTTCATTCTACAATCTTTGGCCATGTGTCCAAAGTTGTTGCACTTGTATCATTCCACTTCAGTGCTCAATGATTCAAAACTGTCATAGATTCTTATTTGTGTTTCACTAGGCCTTCTTGGATAGCCATTTTGTGTATGAATTTCAAAGTGTCTTATGTTCCTCCTATTAGCTCTGCAATTTACAGCTTTATGTCCAAAATTATTGCATGCATAACATAAACCAAAAAATATAGTTTGATACCTGGGAGTTGAATATCTTTTGAAAGGAGTTACTCTTATGAATCCTTCTTTTTCCTGAGGCCTATTTGTTTCTCTCGGTCGTTGATTCTGAAGTCTGAATCTTCTCGGTGGAGGAGTGTCTCTGTAATCTTCTTTATATATCTTCCTATCCCCTTTGATTGTTTTTGCATAGATTTATTGGTGCGTTTCTTGTTCTGTTGCATTGGAGATTGATCCATTTTCTGTCTGATTGTATCCAAGTCTGGAGTTTTCATGATGAGGCTTTTGACTGTTGATAATGTCATCCAAAACTTTTGAGTTGTTATGCATATTTTTCTTTTGAAAATTCTTTCTTAAGGTGACAATCTCTACTTCCAAATTTCCAATGATTATGTCCCTTTCTTCTAAATATTCTTTGAGTGATTATTCAATTCTTTTGTCTTCTTCTATTTGAACCTTCAATTTCATGATCATTTGTTCTAGTTCCTGAGTGTCTTCTTTCTTGTCTAGTTCTTCTTGTAGCTTCTTGTTTTTATTCTTTTCTCTTCTTATAACTTCTATGGAACTCAACAATTATTCTCGATGATCAACTTCTATCTCTTAATATTTTTCTTCGGTGTCTTCTTTATCAGAGTCTTCTACTACCATGAATAGAACTCTTTATGTCTCACTGTCACTGACTTCATCTTCATTTGATGAGGAGATGTCTTCTTTGGTGCATAAGCTTTTCTTGAAATATTTCTTTGTGGTTCTTTTGTCTTTATATGTTTGTTTGTTATTTGAGTAATCTTCATCATTCCTCTTGTTTTTCTTATGAGGACATTTGTTAGAAAAATGACCAATACCATCACAATTGAAACAAATCAATGAGAGCTTACCTTTATATCTGTCGTCGGTTCCCTTTTTCAATCTTCTGACAAAGTTGGTCACTTCTTCATCATCTTCTGAGATGTCATTGTTGTTTCTATGTTCTTTTTCCTTTTGCTTTTTCTTTTACCTTTTGGATGCGTTGAAAGATGCCTCTTTTATATCTAGATTTTCTTGTTCAATTCTCATTTCATATGTTGTGAAGATTCCATGTAGTTCGTCCATTCTTATTGAGTCCACATCTTATCTTTCTTTTAGTGTTGATATCTTAGGATCAAATCTCATAGGAAGAGATCTTAGTACCTTTTGAACAATTACAAATTCTTCAATTTCTTCTCCCAATCCTAAGATTGCATTCATTGTTTCATTGACTCGTAAGAAGTAAGTTGCAATATTCTCATCTTCCTTCATCTTTAGTTGTTCAAATTGACCTTTGTAAGTTTGAAGCTTTGCTTCTTTGACTTTTGAATCTCCTTCGTAAATATTTTGAAGTTTGTCCCAAATATCTTTAACAGATTTACAATGTATAACTTTGGTATATATTGATTCACCAAGACCATTCAGAAGTGCATTTGTGGCTTTGGAATTATTTTAACTGAGTTTCATTGCTTTTTCACTTGTTGGTGGAACTGTTGGTTCTTTGTATCCATCTACTATTGATTTCCAAATTTCAAATACATGTGCCTGTATATATGTTTTCATCATTCTACTCCAAAATGCATACTTATTTCCATCAAACTGTGGTATTCTATTTGTATACATGTTGTTTCTCTACATGATCTACCTTTCAATGGTTAAACTGATTTCTGAAGGAACCTACTCCTATACCAATTGTTGGATTACTAAGAGGGGGGTGAATCAGTAATAGAGAAATGTAATCCTTTTTAACCATAAAATGCAAGTGTTATATCAATGTAGCATTATCATCCAATAGTTTTAGAGTAAATAAACAATGAACAAATGAGCAACCATACACATACAAAGTACACCAGTGTTTTTATGTGGAAACTCAAAGCGGGAAAAAACCACATAATGCTTTTTCTTATATGTTTTTAAGAATTACATTTATTGGAAGCACCAACTTTCTTTGTTTTCCAGCTGCAACTGGATGGAGGCTCCAACCCCCTAGTTTCTCAGGCTGCAACCTGAGGGAAGCTCCAACTCCCCAATTATCTGGATACAACCAAAAGGAGGCTCAACCCCCTATGTTCTCTAGCTACAACTGAAAGGTGGCTACAACCACTTGTCCTTGCCCCATCCAACTGCCATGTCGTAGAAGTAGAATGATGAAACCACTGTCACACTATCACTGTGAGATATACTGTTGTAAACCTGTAGCAATCAACCTGCACCAAACAACCTGTACCAAACAACATGTAACAAGTTGTACCATAAACAAGTGCATCAACCATGCACCAACCTGTACCTGAACATCTACCATCAATGAGTGCATCAACCATGCACCAAATATGTACCAAGCATGCATCAAATACACATAAACTATGGCTTATTAAGATGTACCAACATCATCAACTATACACCTCATGTATGTGCCAACTCATAAACTACTTGTCTCAACCATGTACCCAACATGTACCTCAACCAAAATCCCTCATCAATTTCATCATCCAAATCTGATTTGTAACTCTGTAATAGACCTAGTGTATATGATCACATACATGCAAACCTTCCTTAACTCTAACAAAAAGAGACTAGCATTTTCATCAAACTTTACTTTAGTCTCACATGACTAATTTTGGATTAGTCAACAACCCTAACTTGAAATAATCATAACTATGTACCTGTAACGAATAAAGATCTAAAAATATTACATAATGTTCTTCAGAGTATTTAATGCAAATCCTCTAGGTTTCACTACTTGGAGCCTCTCAGAAAAGGAGTTATAGTAGAAATGACATACCTTGTTGAATTCTAGCTTATTCTAGAGAGTGAACTTGTAGAGTGTTCCCCACATAGAATATTTGTTGAATGGATCTGAAAATGATAGACATAATACTACAGACTGTACTCTAACAAATACATTTGGTATTAATGAATTTGGATATGTTATGAATAAGTTATGACATTTTTACCCGAAACATTTGTTTTACACTAGTTTCAGGACTAGCCACAAACCCTATTTTCGACGGAGTGTAACTCCCAAAATACAATGAACCACAAGATGAAATTTGTATCACAACTACTTGGATATGTTTCCTCAATGGCCTCCATATTTTGCGGTCTAAATCATTTTAGAAAAAAAATTATTGTGAAAATGGTGAGATGACCTGTAAATAACATACCTTAGAAAGCATCATCAAAAGAATTGATCCTCCCTTGAAGTTTGGTCTTCTTACTTCACCTTCCTTCTGAAATTTGCCTTAGATATCCTTTGGTTATCTCAATCACTTGTAGATATTCAATATGCTCAATTGTTATTAAATGAAAGACCCTTGCCTCTTATTTATACTTTTATGTAGCTTCCTCAAGGGGTTACCTTCTACCATCTTAAACCACTTTTCTTATTTTAGGGCTAACCCACTTCTAACCACTTGTCCACTTAGTAATTTATCCATTAAATTATTTATTTAAATAGTTTCTTTTGTATCCACTTTGACTTATAGTACACTCATCACTTCACTTTATTATTTACCTTCTAAAATCTCTTAAACCACTTTCCTTATTTTAGGGATAACCCACTTCTAACCACTTGTCCACTTAGTAATTTCTCCATTAACT
>ML814938.1:62553-83061 GCA_009831015.1 Picea engelmannii | reverse complement strand
GTAATGTTATTTTATTTATGTCGGCTTTAGGCCATTAGTTGTAATTATACCTCCTAGTCTCCTATATATACCAAGGAGACATTTTCATTTTGAATCATCTTGTACTTGAACATTTAAGTGGGGTCAAAGGAGGTTGCCCCCTCAAAGAGGCTTATTATATGAAATTATCTCTTTTTCAAGGAATTGAGTACTTTTTCTGAGGTTTTTATATGCTATATTGGTATTTGGTTCTTAACATATGTGATCAGAAGTCTGTGTGACTGTAAGAGATTTGTGTGTGTTGTACTATGTGCATGATGTAATAGTGCTAAGTGCACAGAGTGTGAGAAGGCTTAGTGCTTGTATCTACCTGGGGAAAGAGGATCTAGCGAGCTGCACAGATCTCTTGTCCCGTGCAGGGTAAGGGTCATTGAAGCTCCATGTTGTAACTCCTTGACCAAGATAATATAAAGAAGACTTTGTGGATGTAGCCCCAAGGTGGGGGTGAACCACGGTAACTTGGTGTACTGTGCTGATGTGTTTGTCTCTCCCTTGCTAAGTGCTCTAGTATGTTTAGATAGATTTATTGATGCTTTGTGCTTATGGGATATGAATTCATGCTAAATGTGATACATAAGATGCTAAGTGCGTAATCTATTGAGTATAACCTGTTTATCATTGTTAAGTGCTAGATCTGAGTAATTATTGCGGTGCTCTGTGCTTTCTGCGAAGTGTATTAATGAATGTATGTTAGGAAATAACTGATGTTAAGTGCGTTGTAAGCAAGATAATCACATATATGTGTCCCAGCTAAGGTTGCAGACACCTGAGTCCTGCAACCACCCCTGACTCTACCTCGGGTGAGACTTCATCTGATTCGCAGGTGTTGTCGAAAGGGCCGGTAGTTTGGGCTTTGTTGGTGCGCTCTTGAGCATTGAACCCTGGGTCTGCCCCTGTGCCAACAAATGGCTTCGTTGCCAGGACCTGGAATTGTGATTGTTGGGAACTGAAGAAGAAGAATCTTTGTGTGAAATAGGCTCTATGCATAGATCTGTTGCCCTAGTGCGCAGTGTTTTGTTTAACCTGTGAAGCTTTGTGCCAAAAAAGAAAGATTAGATTTGAAGAAGAGAGGTCAGATCTGAAGAAAAAGAGGTCAGATTTGCAAGAAAAAGGTAAGATCTATAAGCTTTGTTCTTTGATAACTGTAAGAATAGTTAAAAGTCTTATATCTGGAAGCTTTGTGCTCTGTAGAAGTAATATAAGTGAAATTTGTTTGTTTCTAAAGCATGGATCTAGGTATGTTTGATAGATTATGTCCTAGCTTCAAAACTAAGGAATTAATAGATGAATTAAATTTTGATATGAATATATCTAATAAGTATAGTGATGGATATGTTATACCTATGCATAGAAAGAATTTTGGGACTAACCAATGGATGTAGGATCCTAGAAAGAAATTTTTGTAGGCTAATCGTTATGATCCGAGCACACAGTACATGAAAAGTTGGGGATCATTGAAGAGAAAGAGAGGATTAACTCTTTGTTACAATTGTAGAAGGCTCGGACATCTTGCTAAGGAATTCCCTGGGCGAAGACCCAGTTGTCTTTGTTGTAAGGCTATGGACCATGAAGTATTAGATTTCTCTAGAATGATTTCTAGACTCGAAAAGATGAATATAGAGAAAGCAGGAGATCAAGAAACCAAGATTATAATAGAAACCTAGAAAGAATCAGAAAAGATATTTCTATAGATGAGAGATACCTTGAATGACCACCGACATGTTCAGCTGTCAGAGATCTTCAAGAAGAAAGAACAAATCAAAGTGAGAATAGGAGACTTTGACATTGACTGTGTTTTGGATGAAGAAACACAGGTGAACATTATGACAGAAGGAACATGGAAAGCTATAGGAAGACCTGACATGACCCCTTCATTAGGAGGAATAGGGTTATTCAGAGGAAAGCTAGTAAACCTATGTGGAAAGCTCACTCAGATATCTATGAAAGCTCATGGAGCTTCGACAGAAGAATATTTTGAGATTGTTAAGTTCGTGGAGGACAACGCCACGTTTACTATGTTACTTGGAAAACCTTGGATTGAGAAATATCAAGCCAAAAAACAAGAAGCAGAAAAGGACCTAGAACAACAGAGACAAGAGTTAAGAGACTTCCTGACTAGAAGGATCACGCAGTTGATTGAAGAACGAGAGAATAGATCAAGGGTTCTTGACCCTAGGAACTTGGATGACGAAGTTGACAAAATGCTAGAAGAACCACAGAGGACCGAAAAATATGTTGGACAAGTAATACCTGTGGATCTGAAGAAAGAATCTCAGCACTGCGAAGTTACCCTGCCAAGAGAAGAAAAAAATCAGAATGAAAAAAGGATGATCGAGACGAATCTCACTGGGAAGAAGTCTAGAAAACTCATGAAGAAGAAAGTGAAGTTGGAGAAATTACAGAATGTTCCAGAAGAAACCCTGCAGAAGGAAAACATGCAGAATTTGAGCTTCATCGGGATAGAAGAACAACATATGGCACTTCGCCATGTCGAAGTAATATAGTCATTAGACGACGATATACCCATTCCTTTGATGGCCCGAATGGCTTGAAAGAAAGTTATGACCTGTTACCTGACCGTTAGAATACGCCATAACGGACAGATCAAGAGTTAATGGACCCTCCTATCCATTGCAAGCAGTATGTTACAGTTTTACTTACTTATCCCGTCGCGCCATGCCCAGAAGACTCTTTTGCCAATTGAGATCTTGAGCTCACAGAATACAAGCATTGTGAAATAGTGACTACCCCGCCTTGCTCTCCACTCGATTACGGTACCTTCATCCCATCGAAAACCTGATAAAGTGATCCTGAGCTTACATGTCCAACGAGCTTAGCGCAACAGAAGAATCGGTGAGAGAAGTACTCGTTAGCTTAAGAACCGAAAGAGTTATGTTAGAAAGAGAAATTTCCACCGGAGTCCAAGCCTCGTTGTCAAGAGGAGTAGCATCTTCTCCATCCACTACTCGAGTTGGACCATCTCGACAGACCACCGAGAAACGTACTAAACATAGAGATGACATCGCGAATGCTAAGTTGATCCTGAGCATCTTTCCCTCTTACATACCTCCTCTGAAAGGTGAAATCAACTGTGACAGTGTGCCCTGAGATTATGACTATCCTATGATCACTGCATACCTACCGAAGGGTGTGCGCGTAGTTCACACTGAGCAGACCAAGCTTGCAGCATTAAAGTTTTGTGACTTCAAACTTGGTGACCAGAAATCCTACAGTATGCTTTCCCCGCACAAGTATATGACAATGACAAAGGAGAAGAATTCCAAGATCATCCCTCAACAATGGACGATGAACCTCGTGCAGTCCACCTTACTTAATGTAATGAATATTCCACACTTTGGCAGACACTAGGAGGTGAACGCTTGCATAAAATTGCTACTGGCAAGCTACCATGGAGGATATCTCTGGTTGAACCAGTGTATAATGATTGATCCAACGATGATCAATCAGATCACCAGGCTGAGCATGCAGGGCCCTAACCTGCAAGACTATTACCCTAGAAAGACCACGGATCGTTCTCTTTCACAGAAGATTAAAGAGGCCTATGGAAATGTTGAAAAAGGTGCATGAGGTTACAAGGTAACCTCTATTGATAGTGGCACAGTGTGCGTCGCCTGTCAGATGATCGTAGGAAAGTTAGTCTGCAAGAACAGATCGACGCAAGTATCTGGGTTTGTAGTTGATCTTGCAGGAAAATGCATAGAAGGAGTCGAAATGAACTGGTCGAAGTACTTAGCGGATCAACTTGAATTGGATTGTAGAGAAGTGCAAGACCAAGGATATGAGTTCCACTTTAGCTGGCTTCTCATCCTGATTGCCTTCATAGCATGGGAGATGTCGTAGGATGACATTTTTCCTAAAACCCTATCGTTTGAACCATTGGCTGCGAAGTTCAGTACATTATGACACACGAAAGATATGAGCAGGCAATGGAAGTCGAATGCCCTCTTTCACAGATACTACATCTAGTTGAAGACCGCGATACAAGCCACACCTCACATTACTTCGAACACACTCCATAGATTCAGAACCTTAATGAAGTTCAGCACGGACCACCACTTCATATACCTAACTCCATGCGCTGATGAGCACTGGGAACAGCTGCAGTCCTATTATAAACTGACAAAAGAAGACCTTGAAGAGATCACCAAGGAATGGTCGGCGGACCTCCTCGTTGTAGCAGATCCAGCAGATATTTTAGATAGTAGCAGCCCAAAAGCTGTGCAGGACACACCTGAGCCCAGTAAGATGCAGAAGACAAAGAATACAAAGGAGACAAAGAAAACTAAAGAAGTTCAAGATGTGGATAACCGCTCTGTAAGGAAAAATTTCATCACACTAAGTGAAGAAGGTAATGACGAAGACCTAGAAGAAGTTGAACAACAACCAGAAGATGAAGTCGAAGTTCTAAAGAAAAGAAAAGGATCACCTTCAAAGTCTTTCGTTAAGAAGAAAGCCAAAGAGATTGTGACCAAGATGAAGACCATGATCAATCCAGATGACTTCAGCTTTCTCCTCACAACTTTGAATGAAGCTATAGAAGAGATCATAGAAAAGAAGGAGGCCAAGCAAGAAACGATGTACAATAGAATTGAAACTGACCTCTAAGGAGTATAGCGAGCCCTCCAGTCTAACTGCACAGTCTCCACTGCGCCTAGGCCAAAAGTAACACCTGAAGCAAGAGACGAGTTAGTTCAACTTCACAGGATTGCCGACCTACTCTAAGTACGCCTTCGGAAAGTAGAAGAAGTAACAGCGCATGCCACCCAGGCCCTAAAGAACACACACAAGGAAATCATAGAGCAGCGCCAAGATGCACAGTAAGAGAAGGAGGTCATCCAAGAGAAGTTTGATAAATAACGCACAAAGATCCAAAAGGAGAAGGAGCAACTTCTCGCAAAGCAAATCGGGATCAAAGAAGCAGTCAACAGAGCATTTCACTCTGTGAATGGCTTAGAACATAAGGCAAAAGAACCCATAGAACGCCAAGTAATGAATCTTGCTGAAGTCATTCAACAACTACAACAAAGAGTAGTAGAACTAGATCTCCAAGCTATACCGAGTACTCCACAAGAAGAACGTGACCAACGAGAAGGGAATGCCCGAAGTACAATAGACAGGATTAAGGCACTCACTGAAGAATGTAAGAAATTAAGTAGTAGAAGTGCGCAGATAAATGAGAACCTATCCGAGAACCCTAAATTGCATAAATTGGAGTCACATCTCCAGGAGGCAAAATACCAAGCCAAGAAGTTACAGGTACAGTTGAAGGTCATACCGACCATAGAGAAAATGAAGAGGTCCCATGAACAACACATCGTGCAGCAGCAGATTCATATGATCCAGAGTAAGGTCATGGAAGTGACGCAACAAATTCAACCTTTGCAGGATATGGCATGTCAACTATTCTTAGATATTGAGAGCCAAGGGCAGACCTGGAACAGGTCGTGAACACAGAAGAGTAGTGCTTAGAAGGACTAGTTAGTAATGCACTCATTCAGGAGTTTGTCGAGCAAGAAGAAATAGGAAAGCAATAGGTCAAAGTAGCTCGAGCGAAGCTCCAGGCCTTCGAGGCAGAGTTACCTAGAGAAGAGTGACTTGGGATGAGTCACAGGTGAGTGTTCAGGGCATGTTGGCCCTTGACCAAGTTTTGAGGAATACTTGGTCATAGTTGATCGTTTGGTATTTCGACTGCCTGTCGAAGACGGAGCGCATAGCGAAGCGGAGATCGCGGGATCTCGCCACCTTTTTTGGAACCTTTTTGGGTTTTTTTGGGAATATTGTAACGGGAAAGGGATGTCGACCATTGTTTAGGCCTTTTTCTATGTATAAATAGAGGTCTAGGCCATGTAAGAAAGAGGCCCTGTCTAGTCGATGGCTTAGTGCATAAGTTGGATCTATGTGTTTAGAAGTCTGTGTGACTGTAAGAGCTCTGTGCATGTTGTACTCTGTGCGTGATGTAATAGTGTTGAGTGCACAGAGTGTGAGAAGGATTAGTGCTTGGATCTACCCGAGGAAAGAGGATCTAGCGAGCTGCGCAGATCTCTTGTCTTGTGCAGGGTAAGGGTCATTGAAGCTCTGTGTTGTAACTGCTTGACCAAGATAATATAAAGAAGACTTTGTGGACATAGCCCTAGGGTGGGGGTGAACCACGGTAACTCAGTGTACTGTGTTGATGTGTTTGTCTCTCCCTTGCTAAGTGCTCTGATATGTTTAGATAGATTTATTGATGCTTTGTGCTTATGGGATATGAATTCATGCTAGATGTGATACATAAGATGCTAAGTTCTTAATCTATTGAGTATAACCTGTTTATCATTGCTAAGTGATAGATCTGAGTAATTACTGCGGTGCATTGTGCTTTCTCCGAAGTGTATTAATGAATGTATGTTAGGAAATAATTGATGCTAAGTGTGTTGTAAGCAAGATAATCACACATCTATGTCCCAGCTAAGGTTGCAGACACCTGAGTCCTACAACCACCCCTACCTCTACCTCGGGTGAGACTTCATCTTCTTCACAGGTGTTTCCGAAAGGGCTGGTAGTTAGGGATTTGTTGGTGTGCTCTTGAGCATTGAACCCTGGGTCTGCCCCTGTGCCAACAATTTATGATGATTTTAAAAGCAGTAGCCTTAGCAGAAAAGTGGCTTCCTCATTATTCATGTAACAATTTATGTGCTTCCTCCTTATTCACACATCAAAGTAATATACCATCAACAGACCTCCTGAACAAAAAGTATCCTAAAATAATATACCGGAAGATTCAATACGGAGCCTTCTCCTTTGATGAGGATCTAAGACATCTGGGAATTTCTGATATTGCAAGTAATACACCATATTTTCATACCAGGAGTGTTCAACAATAGAAAGGGTTTGACTCTCAATATAAAACAATGTTGAAAGAGGATTATCTTGATCGTCAATTTCTTCACTTGCTTCAGCATATTGAGCTAAGTGAAGGGCTAAGTCTCGTCCCTTAATTGTTTTCGAAGTCATGATGGTTAAATCATGCTCTTGTATTTTGGCAAGACAATGTTCAAGCTTCCCTGAAAGATAAGTTTGTGAAAGAAAAAACTTGACAGAGTGCAAAGGGACTTTTACCTGCGTGTGTTTTCTTAGGATAAAGTGGCAAAATTTCTCTACAACTTTAACAAGAGAAAATGCATGTTTCTCAATATAAGAGTACTTGAATTCGTCATTTGATAAACTTTGGCTCATGTAAGCTACATGTTTCTCATTATTCTAATCATCACATTGTAAGAGGATAGACGAAATTGCTTCCTCAGTGGCATCAGTGTATATGATAAAATATTTCTCAAAGTCTGGTTTTGCCAGAACCAGTGCGGAACTGATTGCCTTCTTAATCCTTACGAAATTATTTTTGACATCATTTGTCCAAGAAAAGGAGAGATATTTCTTTAGAATATTATGAATCGATTTAACCATTAAGGCAAAATCAGGAACAAACCTACGAATGAAGTTGATAATACCAATAAAGGCTTGAACCTCCTTTTTGGAAGTGGGGGCAGGAAGGTTCAGAATAGCAGGAATCCTTTCGATATCTATGCTTATTCCTGAATCAGAAACAATATGTCCAAGGAGCTTTCCCTTGGTGATGCCAAAAATAGATTTAGAAGGATTTAAGGAAATGTCAAATTTTCTGCATCGCATGAGAACGTTTCTAAGATGACCAAAGTGATCCAATCGATTTTTTGAATAGACAATCAAATCGTCAAGATAAACCTGGATAATCTTACCGATCATATCGTCAAAATCTATTTGCATAGATCTCTGGAAAGTGGCACCTACATTAGACAATCCAAAAGGCACGCATTCATAAGCAAATGTGCCCCATCCTGTAGTAAAGGTGGTTTTGTATCCATCAATCCGTTTTACCTTGATTTGATTATATCTGGAGAAACCATCAAGTAAGAACATCATTTGGGACCCTGCAACCTGTTGCAAAATCATTTCCATACTAGGGAGAGGAAAATGATCTTTTACGCTAGATCTATTCAATGCACGAAAATCAACGCATAATCGAATCTGACCAGTTGTTTTCCTAACAGGAACTAAATTTTAAACCCACTCAGAATACTTAAATGGAAAGATTATACCAACTTTCAAAAGTTTTTCCAACTCCTTTTTAATAGTAGCTTCAAGTGAGGGGTTAATGGGTCTTTGTTTTAGCCTCACTGGTTTTATCCCTTCCTTGATAGGAATGGCATGTTGTATGAGAGCAGGATCAAAACCATGAAGATCCTCGTATGACCATGATAAAACATCTTGAAATTCACGTAGTAGTTCTGTGAATTTCGTCTTTTCCTCGTCGTAACATTGGGCACCTAGTTTAACCATCTTTGGAGATTCAGAGGTCCCAAGGTTCAAGGAAATGGTATCACCCACTTTCCTTTTTGACTCCTCTTCCTTACGTGTTTCTTTGTTTCTCACATCACTCGATGAAAATGAACTCTCAAGAGGAGTAAATCCTTTTGGAAATTTGTCATCTTCCATAGATATGATTTTCTTAGGCTTAAATGGTTCATTTTGTATGAAAGCACAAATGCCTTCATCATTAGGGAAAACCTGCCATGATTCTACATTATCTAGAATGTGAGGACAATATAAAGATTGAAAAGTACAATCAAGCCTTTGAGGTAGAAGTTGTTGAGTAGGGGATGTCGCAAATACAACTAACATATCATCCATTGAATCAAGTTCTCTCTTAAAATGAGTGATGTTAAATGATAACAAGTTTGAGATAAGTACCCAAACATCTTGGGTATAGTGTTTCATCAACTTATTGATAGGAGAATAGATTGTACGCACAAGGTTCATGACAAGTTCATAATCACCAAAAACTATAAGGTGGCCTCAACCTAGGTTATAAGCATTTTTTATGCCTAGCAGTAAGGCTTCAAAATCAATGACATTGTTCGTGCAAGCAAACTCTAACCTATAAGAAAAGTTTTGGATTTTACCTATAAGTGAGTACAAGATAATTCCAGCTCCATTACCTTCTTTTGAGTATGATCCATCGAAATGCATGTGCCGCATACCATCTTCTAAATCAATTTGTTCTAACGTTGTATCACCCTCATCAACAAATATAGAGTACACCCCTAAGTGTTCCTCAAGATAATTTGCATTCAATTGAGGAATACTCTCTATGTATGGTGAAATTCTTCCTTCTCTTAGGACTATGATATTCTTTCCATTCTGGGGAATGGATAAGTGTGTTCCATCAAGCAAGCGATATCCACCTGTTAGGGCTTGTTAGTCTCTTCCTAAGATAATGGAATATTTTCTTACTGGCATATCGATTACTTGGATGTTAAGGGTTGTCCTTATTTCGGGATGAACACACAGAACTAAAGTTACGTCTTTGATTTCACCTATTGTTGATTGTTGCAGACTGTTACAGGAGAGCATGCTTCTAGAATTTTTATTAGTGTATGATAATCCTAGCTCTTCCATGATGATTTTTGACATTAATCTTGGGCCCGAACTACCATCAATTAGGAAACAAAGGGCTATATTATCCATAATTTTTAAAAAAAATAAAAATGGAGGGTTTTTTACAGAGTGTCTAAAATTATTTACACCTATCTTATTTACAATGGGATCCTCTTCTTTTTCCTCTTCAAAAATATTAGCTATGGTGGAAGTTTTTACTTCCATAAAATTCCTGAGATGCTTTTGTTGTTCAGGGATGACAACCATGTCCAAAAGAGTAGCAGCGACCTTGATATTATCCACTTGGTTAAGGATTTTATACTTGGAAGAGGGAAGAGAGGAAGGAATTCCTTGACTCTCGAGAACTTTGACAGATTGTACATTAGTACCTTATGAAGATGAGGTTGGAGTGGAAGAAGCACGAGGAGGATCGTATTTCCCTTTAGGAGAATAAGATTTGTTCCTAGTATTTATGATCATAACATCTTTTGGTTCTGCCCAATCTAGAACAAAGATAGTGGTTTCAGGCTTCTTGCCAAATATTTTGTCTCTGGAACACTTCTTAACTTTGCAAGTGCTTTCTTAATTATTTTCTTCGTAGAAGTTACACCAACTGCGAGACATAATGGCCTTGGGCTGAAAACTATTTTCATTTGTATTCCTAAGAAGTAAGTGAGGGAACATTACCCTTTTGTTCATAAGCTATCATTTGGTTGTCCATATATTGTACAAGTTGTAGGAGGGTAGACATATCTGTTTGTTTGACTGAGTCTCCTTTAGGCAGACCTATTCTTTCAAGTTTATCTTCGTACTCCAGGAAAGTGTGTGTAAATTATAACCTTGTACAATATCTACTGCAAACAGATATTCAGAAAAAGAACAGAAAAGATACAATGGAAAATACAAACATTACACAAAGATTTTTCCCCTGGAAACCCAAACCAGGAAAACCAACATATTCTATATTCATTCATTGTGTTACAATGTTTACAATACAAAATACATATAGAAGCTAGTTGCATCCAAAACCCTAACCCAATGACCTGGATTAGTCCAAAACCCTAATTCCTTAATCGAAAATAGAAAACCATTGGCAAAGAAACCATGTGTCGAAAAACCACCTAAATATAATGTGGTCCTGATGCAGAAAATTTTTACTCATGCAAAGAATATAACACATACCCAACATTCTCCCACTTATTGTTTTCTTTGCTTACAGGGGGTTATAGGGTTACATAGTCAACAATCCAAGGAAAGAATGCCCATGGATCCTCTACACCAAGAGAACTTCTCAATGCTCACAGATTTTGTTAATGATTCCGCAACATTCTTCAAAGTGTCCACCTTCATCAGTGATACTTTCTTTTCTTCAATCATGTCTCTCACAAAGTGATATTGAACATCAATGTGCTTTGTCTTTGAATGATAAGCAGGGTTCTTCACCAGAAAAATTTCACTCTGACTATCACACTCTATCCTTACAGCTTGTTGTACCAACCCAATACCTGAACACAATATTTGTAACCATACTGCTTCCTTACTTGCATGAGTGGTTGCCATGTATTCAACTTATGTAGTTGAAAGTGCCACTACAACCTGTCTTTTTCTCATCCAACTTATTGCTCCTCCAAACAGGTTAAACACATACCCGCTTGTAGATCTCCTACGATCCAAATCTCTAGCCCAATTTGCATCCACAAAGCCATGTATATCCACCACTCTGTTCAATCTCGATCTTCCTTCGTAGCACAATCCATAGCTAGCAGTGCCACACAAATAACTGAAAACTCTTTTTACTGTTGTCAAATGCTCCTTCCCTGGTTTTGACATATACCTGCTCAAAAATATCAATGCATGTGCAATGTTCGATCTAGTACAGACCATTGCATACATCAAACTGTCAACTGCACTCGCATATGGAACATGAGACATGTCCTCCTCTTATTCATGTGTCTTGGGACACTGATCCGTAGATAACTTTACACCAACGAGATTAGGAACCTTGATCGGTTTACATTCCTACATATTAAACCTCTGCAATATTGTCTCGACATATTTTCTCTGATTTAACCAGAGTTTCCTCCTTTTCTAATCTCTTTTAATTTCCATGCCCAAAATAAAATTTGAAGCACCAAGATCCTTCATGTCAAATTTAGAGGACAACTGAGTTTTCAGATCCTGGATAATCTCCTTGTTGTTTCCTATCAGCAGCATGTCATCCACATATAAGACCAAATAAATCAAATGATCACCAATTAATTTAAAATACACACAATGATCTTCTTTGCTTCTTCTGAAGCCAAGTCCCATCATATAAGTATCAAATTTTTTATACCATATTCTTGGTGATTGTTTTAAACCATACTGGGACTTTTTCAGCTTGCATGCCAACTCCTTCTTTCCCTTCACAGCATAACCTTCTGGTTGCTTCATATAGATTTGTTCTTCCAGATCCCCATGTAGGAATGTTGTCTTCACATCCATTTGTTCTATTTCAAAATCAAATGCAGCAGCAACAAATATCATAAATCTTATGGAGGTTAACTTGGCAACAGGAGAAAAAATCTCACCAAAATCAATTCCCTCAACCTGGGAATAACCCTTTGCTACTAATTGAGCTTTGTATTTCTCCACTTTTCCTTCTGCATTCAACTTCTTTTTAAATACCCATTTGCTGCCAATGGGATTTCTTCCAGTTGGAAACTCCACTAGATCCCAAGCCTCATTCTTATCCAAAGATGCCATTTCTTTGTCCATGGCCCTTTTCCATAGATTTCCATCCTCTAAATCCACTGCCTCCTTGACAGTTCTAGGATCATCACCAGTAATAGAAAAAGTAAAATTTGAACATAAATCAGATAGACTATACCTTTCTGGTAGCCTTCTTTCTCGAACCAATCTCCTCAATACTAGAGTATGAGGATCTTCTTCTTCTTATTCATGTTCTTCTGTAGAGTCTGATTCATCATCCCTTAAATCAAACTCTATCTTCTCTTGTTCTTCCTTATTTGGTAAGACTTCCTGTTTAACAACATCCTTCATTTCTCTAAATACCACATCTCGGCTATACACTACCTTCTTAGTTTCTGGGTTCCAAAGCTTATAACCTTTGAGACCATCTTTATATACAATAAAGATACACTTTTCAGCCTTCTTATCTAGCTTACTCTTGTTTTCCTTTGGAACATAAACATATGCATCGAAACCAAATACCTTGAGATGTGTGAGAGAAGGTTCCTTACCAGTCCATACCTCTTGTGGAGTCTTGTCATCCAACGCTGATGAGGGTGACTTGTTGACCAGGTAACATGTAGTACCCACTGCCTCTGCCTAGAATTCTTTCCCTAACCCGGCACCACTGAGCATGCACCTTTATTTTTCCATCAACGTCCCATTCATCCTTTCTACAACCCCATTCTGTTGAGGTGTATATGAAGTAGTCTTCTGCCTTGCTATACCGCACTTCTTACATAATTCTTCAAATTCATTTCTGCAGAACTCTCCGTCATTATCTGTCCTCAACGCCTTAATTCTTTTCTCTGTTTGATTCTCAACAAGAGCCTTAAACTCTTTAAACCTATCAAATACTTCATATTTCTTCCTCGGGAAATATATCCAAGTCTTCCTCGAGAAGTCATCTATAAATGAGACATAGTACACAGATTTTCCCAATGATGGGATCGACACAGGTCCAAAACCATCACTGTGAACTAGTTGTAAAATTCCTTCTACCCTCATTGCACCAGAGGGGAATCTTACCCGATTATACTTCCCATATAGACAATGTTCACATAAATCAAAATCCAGAGAGCAGTTAGACATACCTTCAACCATACCTTTATTGTGTAGTAGTCGAAGACCCTTCTCTCCGATATGCCCCAGTCTTTGATGCCACAACATAACCTTTTCTCCAGAGACTGTAGGAGTTATTTCTTCTTCAACTCCAATATCAGGAACAATGGAACTATTACACCCATCACTAATAGTGATTCCTTGCAGCTTATATAGAGTTCCAAACCGAACTCCCCTCAGCAACACCATTGCTCCTTGAACCATCCTGCAAGTTTCCTTTTAAAATATTGTTTTTACCCCTGCATCGTCCATTTTGCTTACATAAATCAAATTTCTTGCCAAACCTAGGATGTGCAGAACACCAGGTAGTGTTCTAATCCTTCCATATATGAGCCTCAACTTGACCCTTCCTCTTCCTATGATTTTGGTTGTCGAATCATTACCTAAGAAAAAATTACCTCCATCATACCTTTCATATTCGCAAAACCACTCCCTATGGGGAGTCATATGAAAGGATGCACCAGAGTCAACCAACCATGCCTCATGATCTGCATGTGTGCTTGAAGAGGCCAAGTACACATCCCCTCCTTCTTCCTTGGAGGTCTTTTCTTCTATAGAAGAAGATTCTTCAAATCCCTTCTTTTTCTCAACTTTGGATCTACAGTGCTTCTTATAGTGCCCTTCTTTTCCACATCTCCAACATACCCTTACAAACATTCCAGGATATTTATATCTACCCTTAGACTTAGATCTCCCACTTGAGAAATTAGATCTATTTCTTTCCTGGGAACGTCCTCCTACAAATAATCCATCTGTGATATGTCCTTCCATATTATTTTGTATCATCTCCTTCGAAAACAAGGATGAGACCACTTCTTCAAACTTCAAGGAATTTTTATTACTACCTATGGCCACAACCAGACTATCCCACGAGTCTGGTAAAGAACACAACAAACTGATACATTTATCTTCATCTAAAATTTCAATCTCAACATATACTAATTGACTTACCACAGTATTGAAGGCATTCAAATGCTCTGCCACCGAATCTCCATCTCTCATCCTCAGGTTATACAACTTCTTTCTCATAGTTTATTTACCAGGGACTTAGACTGATACAACTTTTCCAATTTTTCCCATAAATCCTTGGTTGTAGATTCCTCTGACACATTCAGTAATACTGAATTGGGGAGACACAGTCGAATTGTATTCTTTGCCTTTCGATCCAACTTTTTCCAGTCATCTGCAGAAGTTCTTGTAGGTGTATTTCTTCGATCTACTGTGATTCACTGATCTTTGTCCCCCAACAGATCTTCCATCTTGAGCTTCCACAACTCAAAACTTTTCCCATTAAACTTCTCGATCTCCATCTTCGAATTTCTTGCCATTTCTTTTCACCTAAAAAGCAATACCATGGATCTCCCACTTTAACAAGGCTTATCACAGTCCCGAGCCAAACCCTTGACCACAAAGGTGTCCCCCTGAAGCCAATAAAGATCTGATACCAAATGTAAATTCTGACCTTGTACAATATCTACTGCAAACAGATATTCAGAAAAAGAATAGAAAAGATACAATGGAAAATACAAACATTACACAGAGATTTTTCCCCTGGAAACCCAAACCGAGAAAACCAACATATTCTATATTCATTCATTGTGTTACAATGTTTACAATACAAAATACATCTAGGAGCCAGGGGCATCCAAAACCCTAACCAAATGACCTGGATTAGTACAAAACCCTAGTTCCTTAACCAGAAATAGAAAACCATCGGTAAAGAAACCATGTGCCAAAAAACCACCTAAATATAATGCGGTCCCGAGGTAGAAAAAATGCGGTCCCGATGCAGAAGAATATAACAACATACCCAAAAGTGTGGAGAACGGAGCCAAGATTTTCAATATCCTTTTCTTTGAGATTATGACCATAAGGAGAGGGAAGTGCATTATAGTAATGCATGAAAGTGGCTTGGTTTTGGGGGCGGATTAGTTCGGGGATATTATTGTACAATTTGGTGAAGAGGATATTAAAGGACTTAATAGTCTCACCATATTTGTAAGAAATATTATTGTATTCCCTTAACCGTTCGGTCAGGCTCTTGGATTGTCCATAAGTGGAATTAAACCAATACACTAACTCTTCCCAAGTGGAAAGGATCTTTGGTGGGAGATCAAAGAAATCAGTTGTTGCTTTCCCTTCAAGGGAGTTGACAAATAAGTGCATGCATGTATCATTATCATTAGCCCCGATATTATGACAAGCATTAGAAAATGCTACCAGGTGTTCATTTGTAGAAACAATATTATTCCCTGAGAACTTAGGAAGATTCTCCTTGAACTTGGATAATGGACGAGTAGCGGGTGCTAGATTCAAGGGAGAATATATGTGCCATGGGGTGGTCGTAGCATCTTCCTCAAACTGAAAAGTCATGTATTTCTTTATAACTTTAGAAGGGTTGGTAGCCAATTGTATAGGAACTTTATGACTATATATACTACCAATTATCGATGAGGCCGAAGGTTGGGATGATGAAGCACCTCCAGCACCACTAGAACCACCCGCAGATGCCATTTTGAAAGTGATGGGTAAGGGAGAAAAGGTGGATTTAGCAGAATCACACAAAGTCCTCCTTAGAGTGCCTTCTTGGGTCAAAAAAATGTCTTCCATCCTTCCTATTTCAATGATGGGAGTAGCTTCAAGGGACAATCCTCTTATTCTTCTAGAAATGCAAGGATTTGAGGACATGAAAACAAAGACCAGAGACTTAGGAAAAAAGAGGTTATTGTTTGTTTCTATGTTTCCTTTTCCTAGATTCCTAGTGTTCACAGATACTTATATCTTGTTCAATTACTTCCCAAGAGCGTTCAAGCTCGGCCCGGGTACTAGAAATTTCTAGGATAGTATTGAATAAAGTCAAGGAAATTCTATTTTGGTATTTAAGACCATGTTCAATATTAGGTTGCCTTGTAGAAGGTATTGTCATGAGAAAAATAAGTCAAGAGTATTCAAAAAAAACCCAGAAAGATTCAAAGATAATCGTGAATACAATCAACCAAAGAGATATGGAAGATATCCCCAGTATGGTCACCAAATAAATGTTCAGGAAAAGGTATGGAACACCTTACTTAATCATTTTCAGATATTTCCTAGCTAGGACAAGATAGTTGGGAATGTCACTCGGGGTTTATAGCCTCAAAATATTCACTTAATCCACAAGTATTAATTACAAGGATTAAGGTTGGTTATATGATTTGCATATGTTGAAATGTAAAAATAAATTTATACGAAGCTACAAGAATGTATACAGCTTTTACAATAAAGTAAACATGGAGACCAAAAGTGAAAGGAGGAACCAAGTCATGAAAACACATGTATGAGATAGGACAATAATCTGATTTATTGCATTCTGAGATACAAAAGTGTATTTCTCTTTACAAACCCCTATGAGGGTATGGACCAAAGTCATATTTAGAGGTCTCCGATGGGCACCATACAAAAAGACTCTGATAGTAAAATAAAACTGAAATTAATGATCTAGATTAGCTTGCCACAAATTTTTTTCCATTTAAAGATATCATTTATCAGCCATGAAAATTAATTCACAAACAAACAATAATACACAGACTATCAAGGATGAATCAAACTCCTTTAAAACAAGTGGCTGAGAAGTATGATTCAGTTTTGAACCTTGTTGGCTTCAATAAGATCCTGCTATCAATAAGAGGATTAGGCTTTCAAGTAAACTTGAAAATGAATGAAAACTGAAACTATCGCATTTAACTAAAGAGAAAACCTTAGTCTTGTCTTTCTCCTTCTATTTTCCCCTTGTCTCTTCTTCTCATTGAACCTTTATTCTTTCTCAATAAGTTGAGGTAGTTCAACTACTTTCTTTAGTTAAGTCAAATGAACTTAACTAATTAGTTTAGGGAGAAACAATTAATAATAATATATAAATAAAGGTCTAGTTAATAATTACTAAATAGGTGGGACCCCTTGTGACTCCCATCATTTTTTTGCCAATCATCAAATATAAAATACAAAATTTTATCATTTGGATTATATAACACCCTTGTAGCTCCCATTGATATCATTTAAATCGAATATTTAAATATAAACAAAATTTAAGGACATATCCCCAAAAAAGAAATATATCCATTTTATCCACAAAAATATCCAAAATAAAGCTTTTTGTCCCCAAAAGTTGAAAATGATTAAATATTGTCTTCATCATTGAAAATCATAAAAACCTTTAAAATCCATATTTGTTGCTTTGCGAGGCATATTTCCTCTTCTCATTGTTTTCTCCAATTGAATTTTCTTGAGTGGCCCTTTATTGGTTAGACCCTTGGGGTTGTATTTCACTGATAACATGGGAGAAATCATCTTTTAGGTGGAGGCGTGAAGACACAGACTTAGAATACTTTTTGGATGGGTTGAGGGGGAAATTGTTGCTTTTCCTTTGTCTTCCATAGGTTGTGGGATATCATTTTTTAATCTTTTTCTAGCGTGCGAGGATTGTACTCACTAAACAACAGGAGAAATTTAAAAATTGGGATTAATTGGTGGTGGTAAAGGTAAGGACACAACGGGCCATCCACGGTGGTGGGAGACGGGTTGGTGGACAATTTCTTGCCAACCATCATTATCAGGGACTTCGGGATGCAATGACATATGTGGAGGAACGTGAATGCTAGGAAAATTCTGTGGGGGATGAAATGGGGGTATTTCAGACCGGGGATGCAAGATACCATGGCCAACTAAATTAAAAAACTCATCTTGAAACAGTTGGTTCAAATCTTATGGATCAACATCAAAATGAATAGAAAATCGAGGCCTTTTATGGCCTCACTTCCAGTTGCCTATGCTTCTTTTATTTCGTCTATTACTGCCCCTACTGAAAAAAATCATCATGTAGCAATAATTAATCAGTCATAAAGTTCTTAATAACCCATACATGAGACTCTGCTTACATAAATCAATATTTGACTTTATAATTTACTACAAGACACATGCAATCCATCCATCAAAATGCCATTTATTAATTTCCACATGAAGAGGGAATTGATAGGGTTATTGGGAATATGGAGGGCTCATATTTAGCGTAAAGTGATATCATGGAGGGAGAAGAAATTAAGAATACTAATCAAATAATTAATAAAACCATCAACTCTATAAAAACATATTCCAAAATATCAGTCATCAATCTCTTCCATGTCAAATTTCCATCATTTCGATACAGACTTCTCTTAAAAATAAATATCACACAAAAGGGAATGGATAAGTGAAATTGGGATCTTGAAGGGGTTGTATTTAGCGAAAAATGGTATGATGGAAGGGATTCCCATGGATAATTTTCTAATAATACATCAAACAATGCCATCCTCGATGTTAATTAATAATCAAAACCTTTTACTATTTCAAAAATGAACAACATTCAGTTTCCATAAAACAACTCAAAGATGGTGTTTCTTTCCAAGGCTACTCATTTGCCTAAGAAATTGCATTACATAGTAACCAATTTTATATTTCCTAGGAATTAATTAACAATAATAACACTGCTTATATATAACGGAGTCGAGGAGTGATAAATATCATAATAACCACAACCAATACAACAAATAGTTACGAAGTGGGCAGTCTATGATCCATAATGTCAACATTGGTAAAGTTTAAACCCACAGGGTCCCATGAAGTGACTAAAGGTTCCCTGTGTATAACAATAATTTGACTGAAACCACAATTTAGCAAACCTTCCAATTTATTCCATTCTGGTTCATAAAACTTCATTCAAGCATTTCATAATTCCTATACAAATGCTCCTCGCATTTGAAAACAACACACATCAAGCTATATTTTAACAATACTTTTGCAACATTGCCATCGACCCCATATTTTTTCTTGTGAAAGACTGTATCTTCAGATGAATAAGTGGGTTCAAAATTCCTTCTACCATTAATCAAACCCGTGGACAAACAAAAGAGCACAAACAGTGCTTTTATCAAATTTTGGGTAGGCAAATTTCCATGATAATTTCCAATGCACAGGGTTCAATATGCAATAGTGGATATCAAGGTGGTAGAAGAAAGTGGCTAACAAATTGAGGGTTTGTCCAGAAGGAGAACGAAAGGTTTAATCCTTCACAAAAATATACATTAACACTCACAGAGTAGTGACCAGGGCGCAGACACAATAGCCATGAAAACCAACCACCAAAATGACAGGCATAGTGTCCATATAACCCACAGGTAAGGAGCAGTGATACACTCTTGTCGAATACAGAAGAAACCAAAAAAAGATACTAGAGGCAAGACAGGATCGAGAGTTTCCCAACGATATTATTTTCCATAACAAAAATGTGAACAACTGTGTTGAGGAAAAGGTATGAATTACCTTACTCAATCATTTTTCAAATCTTGCGTGGCTAGGACAAGATAGTAGGGAATGTCACCCTGGGTTTTATAGCCTCAAAAATATTGTCCCAATCCACAAGTATTAATTATTAGGATTGAGGGTGATTTATTAATGAAAAGAATGTTGTAATACAAAATAAAGTTTATATAAGTTTATGAAATATACACAGATTACAGAAAGTAAACATGGAGATCAAAAAGTGAAAAGTAACCAAGTCATAATTACACATATAAGACATAATAGCAATCTAATTTATTTCATTCTGAGATATCAAAAGTGTTTTTCTCTTTACAAGACCCTTGTAAGGGCATGTACCAAAGTCTGATTTAGAGATCCCCGATGAACACCATACAAAAAGAATTTGACAATTAAGCAAAACTGAAATTTATTATCTGGATCAACTTGCCACAAAATACTGCCAATTTGACTCTACAAGATATTCTTTATTATCCATGAAACGTAATTCACAAATAGACAAGAATACACAGACTAACAAGGATGGATCAACACCTCTAAAACAAGCGTCTAAAAAGTTTGGTTCAATCTTGAACCTTGTTGTCTACAATAAGACCCTGTTGTCACCAGGGATGATTTTAAGGATGGAAATTTATTTTAAAATGTAGAAACCATGGTGAATCTTACTAATCCTTCATATGTTAACTATAAATGTTTGGCGATATTTTTGTAAAAATATTCAAATTTCTAAGTATTTTATATAGTTTTTATAAAATTTTGGCGATTTTTAAGGTAAAATAATTTTATCCTATAGAATTTGGGTGAATCATTTTT
>ML814938.1:29209-49494 GCA_009831015.1 Picea engelmannii | reverse complement strand
TACCAACATCATCAACTATACACCTCATGTATGTGCCAACTCATCAACTACTTGTCTCAACCATGTACCCAACATGTACCTTAACCAAAAGCCCTCATCAATTTCATCATCCAAATATGATTTGTAACTCTATAATAGACCTGTGGTATATGATCACATACCTGCAAACCTTCCTTAACTTTAACAACAAGAGACTAGCATTTTCATCAAACTTTTCTTCAGTCTCACATGACTAGTTTTGGATTAGTCAATAATCATAACTATGTACCTGTAATGAATAAAGATCTGAAACTGATACAAAATGTTCTTTAGTGTGTTTTATGCAATTCCTCCAGGTTTTACTACTTGGAACCTCTCAGAAAAGGAGTTATATCAAAAACGACATACCTTGTTGAATTATGGCTTATTCTAGAGACTGACCTTGTAGAGCGTGCCCCACACGGAATATTTGTTGAATTGATATGAAAATGTTACAAAGAATACTAAAGACTATAATCTAACCAACACATTTTGTCTTACTGAATGTGGATCTGTTATGAATAATTTATGACTTTTTTACCCGAAACACTTGTTTTAGACTAGTTTCAGGACTAGCCACAAACCCTATTTTCCACGGCGTGTAACTCCAAAAATAAAATGACCCACAATCTGAATTTCTTATCACAAATACTTGTATATGTTTCCTCAATGGCATAGAAATTTCACGGTCTGAATCATTCTAGAAAAAAAATTATTGTGAAAATGGTGAGATGACCTGTAAATAACATACCTTAGAAAGCATCATCAAAAGAATTTATCCTCCCTTGAATTCCAGCCTTCTTTTATTCACCTTCCCTATGAAATCCAGCTTATATATCCTTTTATTACCTCGGTAAACTATAGATATTCAATATGCTCAAGTGTGATTTAAAATGAGAGAGATTTGCCTCTTATTTATACTCTCCAAGTAGCTTCCTTAAAAATATCTTCTAGGTCACTTTGCCCACTTTCCTTATTGTAGGGTTAACCCACTTCTAATTTCTCCATTAAATTTATTATTTAAATAATTTATTTTGTATTCACTTTGAATTATAGTACACTCATCACTTCACTTTATTATTTACCTTCTAAAATCTCTTAAACCACTTTGACTACTTTGACCTTTTGGGGCTTCTAGATGATATATGAGGGTCCTCCAACTTCATAAGGCCATAACTCTCAAACCATGAGGAGTTATGTGACATTCCATGTACCACAAAAAATGGAATGACATGTATTATCTATATAGAATAGTATTAGATGAAAATATATCAAAACTCATACCATTATCCATCAAACAAACGTGGGTCCATTACCCAAACCTAGGTTCTCCAACTTCTCATGGCCATAACTCTCTAACTATGAGGAGTTATGTGATGTTCCACATACCACCAAAAATGGAATGACAAGCACTATCCATATAGATAGTTTCACTGAAAAATTCATTGACCTTCATCTCATTATTCCATAAATAATCATGGGTTCTCTAACCATACTTCTAGGATAACTCAATCTGCAAAGCGTCTTCCCGTGAGGGATTTCACCATAAGGGGACCACTTTGGAGTTCATCCATTTGTACTTATTATCAACCATGACAAGACAATAATGAGTCATCTTTACATCAAACAAACTTGGGTCCATTACCCAAACCTTGTGCTACCATAATTCGCTACCGGACTTTCTCCAAGGGTTGACATCAATCACTAAGGGTTGACATCAATCTACAATATCACTTTCCAGTAGTTGACATCAATGAAAACCAACAATCCATACCAACTATCCATCAACCTAAGACAATTGTCTGACAATACAACTACTATCTAGTGACATATAGTCACTACCAGTGGAACAAATCCACCACAGTAGTGCATAGCTATTGTCCAGAGACACACAATCTCCACTGCAATCAACTAATAGGTGTACAAGCTATCACCATGCAATACAACATTCTCCTGACATTAAATCATATCATTGTCTGCATCATCTCTCAAGGCCATACTCCATCTGATTAATCAGGCATCATGATCAATAAGTCATGTGTTGAACTCAACGCACTCCACAGAGTGTCTCGCATAAGTTACTCATTCAACAGAGTGATATAAGGACCATTCTTATAATCCGAACATACGTCCTAGAAGAATAAATATCTTAACAGATGTTGAAAGCCTTGCAATGAGATACAAGGACTATTCTTCTAATCTAGACATACGTCCTATAATAATTATTTCCCTCCCAGATGTTGCAAGCCACACCATTGGCTACAAGGACCATTATTCTAATCTAGACATACGTCCTAGAATAATGATTGTCCTCTCATATGTTGAAAGCCACACCATGGGCTACAAGGACCATTCTTCTAATCTAGACATACATCCTAGAAGAATAGTTTTATTGGACCATTTTCCTTTCGTCCACAACTGTGAACTCAGGGAAAATGTTTTTCTTGTACCAATATCCCCACTCTAGTCACTACTATGAACTCGGGGAGACAAACTATTCTTCTAATATGGACATTCCTTCTAGAAGAATAGTTGTCCTGGATCATTCTTTTAATCTAGACATACATCCTAAAAGAATAGTTGTCCATGGTACATCAACAATATGTCAACATGGACCATTCTCCATAGGGAGAATGTCTGTCCACCAACAATCTGTCAACATGGGCCATCCTCCACAGGGAGGATGTCTGTCCATAAACAATATGTCCTTCTTGGACCATTCTCCACCTAGAGAATGTTTGTCCACTATCACATTGACTATCCATGATGCCATATATTATCACTCCCTCCCAACCGAGGAATTCATCTCCTCCCTTTCAACCAATGGAGGTATCTCCATTGTATCATCTCTAAGTTGTACTAGCATGATGTGAATGCATCATATCTAAGTTGTATTGGCATGATGTGGAGTATCATCTACATCATCTCTAAGTTGTACTAGCATCATGTGAATGCATCAATCTAATCTATACTAGCATGATGTAGATCAATGTCTCTACATTATCTCTAATATGTACTAGAATGATTCTACTGCATCATATCTAAGTTGTACTAGCATGATTCTATTGTATCATCTCTATGTTTTACTAGCATGATGTGTCTCAAGACATCTATATCATATCTAAGTTGTACTAGCATGATACATATCAGCGCTCCCTCTTAACCAAGGGAGAAATATCCACAAGTCCCAGTGTGTCCCTCAAGTATGTAAACTTTATCTTGGACAGAGTCTTTGTCAAAATATCAATTGTCTTCTCATCGATGGAGATGTACTAGAGAATCACTTCTCCCTTATAGACTTTATCATGGATAAAATAGTACTTGATATCAATGTTCTTCGACCTGTCATGGAACACAAGGTTCTCTGGAAGCTTCACACAATTCTGATTATCACAATATATCACAATTGAATCTAGTGCCTAATCAAATAGTCCAGAAACCAGATTACAGAGTCGTATTGCTTTTGTACAGGCATCACAAGCTGTAATATACTTTGCTTCTTTGAGTGCAACAGACTTATGTTTTCTTATATCCCATCATATTATTTTTGGACACACCGACTACATTGAGGGAGGGGTGAACAATGTAGGGCTCTTTAATAAAACTTTCCCTTTACAAAACTCCTTAGCAATCACCATTAACTCATTACTTATTGATGTCATTTATAACAAATTAAATGTGAACTTACATCAGCCACATGTCATCAATAAATCATTACCACAAGGAACACAAAGAACACAAGATGTATGTACAATTTTATTTTTATTACAGACTACAATCCTTGGGTTTATCAGCAACAACTGAATAGAGTACAACTCTACAAGAGAACCAGCTCTATAATGCAAGACTCAACTTACATCCTCGGAACCAACTGAGATGAGGCAACAATCCTCAACAGATATCAATCTGTCAATAGGTATGTGACCTATCGGTACTGCATCACACGTATGTATGCACCCTACTAGTAGTACAGCCTGCGTATGTACGTGGTCAGTTTGTACTACAGCATGTGTATACCTTATGAGAAACTAGGGTTTTATTTTCATCATACATGCAGATCCTCTGCAGCCTTCAATCACATTCTCTTTTGTCTTTCACTGTCCAATCTGATTCATAACTAATCACAACACATCCAATCTCTCCAACAACTTACTCATTCTCTTCAACCTTACAATATGAATGCTACTAAATAATGTATAAGAAATCAACATATTATAGCAATCATATCAGTCATGAATCATAAGAGTGTTTCTCACTCTATCAATCAACACAAATCACATCACAACAACCATACCAAGAATGCCTTAAGAAGTCACCACACAACAAACAAGAGTATCCATCAAGACAACAATATAAGCATACCAGAATATTTGTGGCAGATATGAGCCCATAGAATGCAGATCTAGAACCTGCTTCATTCTTCAAGATCCTATCATCAACTCAACCACAAGTCTTCATGACTTCATCCATTGTACATGCCATGTCCTCATTCATCCCGCGTATGTACCCGCGTTGGCTCATTGCAGCCCACATATACCTCAGAAACTAGGGTTTTCTGAACTTCCGATACTTTTGTCGTCATGATCTCAGACTTGCTAAAACTTTGATGCATCCATGAGATCCTCCATACACTCTCTCTCTCTCAGAATAGATCTTCAATACATGCTCAAGAGATACCCTCTCACAAGAGACCCTTGCCTCTTATTTATACTTTCCAAGTAGCTTCCTTAGAAGCATATTCTAGGTCACTTAATCCACTTCTAGGTCACTTAACCCATTTCTAGGTCACTTAACCCATTTTCTTCATTTTACAGTTAACCACTTTCCATAATTATAAAGTTCTCCATTACTTTATCATTTAAATATTCCTCCTTGACTTTGTCACCTCACTTTATCATTTAAATAATCTTATTTGATTGTGTCACTTTAATTTATTATTTAAATAATCCTCCTTCACTTTCTCACTTCACTTTATCATTTAAATAATAATTTCTTATTTGCAAGCTCTTTGACTTCTTTGACCTTTTGGGGCTTCAAGCCTACATATGAGGGTCCTCCAACTTTGTAAGGCCATAACTCTCAAACCATGAGGAGTTATGTGACAATCCACATACCCCCAGAAATGGCATGACAAGCACTATCCATCTAGGATAGTTCCACTAAAAAATTCACTAATCTTCATCTCAATATTCCACACTCAAGCATGGGTCCTCCAACCATTATTCTAGGATAACTCAACCGTAAAGCGTCTTCATGTGAAGGATTTCACCATAAGGGGACCACTGTGGAGTTCATCCATTTGTACACCTTATCAACCATGATAAGACAAGAATGAGTCATCTTTACATCAATCAAACTATGCATCATATATCAAAGAGACCACATCGATCCATCTTCATCTTTGCATCATGTATCAATGACAATTCATTGATCCATTTCATCTATGCATCATGTATCAACGACAACTCATTGATCCATCTTCATCTATCCATTCTCATCAAGGATAATACATATTACATTAGTATTCTATGACAATCAATCAATCAATCAATCACTTGACATCAATCCTTTGACATTAATTAATCACTTGACATCAATAAATCAAACCTTTGGCATCAATGAAAACATGATCCAAAAATCTCCCCCTTTGGCATTGATGGCAATACCAACATTGATGTCAACACCAATCATTGATTTCAACATGTAGACAAGGCATGTTCTACATCAATCACATCAATGTGACTATCTCTCCCCCTTTGACATCAATGGAAAAGGCTCATTCTCCCCTTGGGGCTGCTCCCCCTACTTGAACTCTCCTTTGAATAATCTATCCCCTTTTGAACAAGGGATATCACTCTGATGTAATGTTGAAGATAAATTGCTCATGCTCCCCCTGTGACCATCGCTCCTCCTGGAATTATACCTCTGTGCTCTTTCTTCAAGTCTATGCATCTGATAAATCTCTCCTCCTAGAATCGTGGGAGGAAGAATGACTCCCCCTATGGGTATGTCTCCCCCTATCTTCTTTGCAATATGAACAACATGCAAATGCTACTGCTCATCTGGATCATAGATCAACTTCTCTTTCTATGACGATCCTTGGACCTGTTCATGCATAAAACTCATGCCATATCATAAATCATGAAGTAAAATATATGTCAACAATAAAGTAGAGAATCATGAATAAAAACATCAACCAAATACATCATGTACCAAAGTGTGCCCACCATGCACAACACCCATGTACATCAACCATGTACATCATCACCATACAATGTGCCATAAGATATCATCAAATGAAATGTATCATCCATATGCCTCTACCAACATGTCAACCATGTTATTCATATCTCTTATGATATGCCTCTATCATGAACCAAGTGCCACAACCATGTATCTCAATCGATACATCATGTACCAAAGTATGTGCTAATCAAGTAATACAAATGGTGTACTTTTAGCCAAGTACTATCATCCAAACATATACCATCTATGAGTGTGCCAAATATGTAAATCAACATGTATCACTAATTGTACCAAGAAAGTAAATCAACCATGCACCAATACCACAACATGATGAGTCCTCATACATATATGTCAAATCCTCCATAAAACATGTGTGAATAAAACTGCTAGTAGGTGTCTCTACCAATGTACTAGAAATGTACCAATCATGCATCAACTATAGATCAAGCTATGACTCATCAATGACGTACAACATTATCACCTCATCAATTCACCAACTATATGTCCCAATATGTATCCCATCCATATGTCAAATGCATGCACCAAGATATCCAACAATACATGTACTAGTAGTATGCTTCAATAGATCAATGACATATCTAGCTATCATCATCATGATATATCACATAACCAAGGTGCCATAACTTCATTGTCATAACCAACATTGTTCTTCAACAGAAAATGCCTCAATTCATACTCATGGGTTAGTTCCATGCATCCAAGATAGCCTTTCAATTTTTTTTTATTTTTTTTATCATCACATTACATAATCCAATATGGAATCATGAAAACCTGCAACAAACTATGTCAGAACCTACAACAAACTATGTCATACCTTGAAACATGGAGTTATACCATCACATCAAGTTGCAACCCACTTGCATAGACTTTTTCCTAAGGCTTTACCACATATACGCAGCCTGTTGCACAGACAACTCGCATATGTACCCGATCTATTCAAGGTCAGCCTGCGTATGTATGCGACTGTTACCACTGTCACTTTTGTATGCTTCAGTAGATGACACACTTGAGCTTCCCTTAAGGCTTCCATTATGCTCCAGTTGCTTAGTCTTCTTCACATGCTTCTGAAGGTGTCCCTGTTTCTCAGAACTTGAGCTCTGAGCTTCCATATTTTCAAATATGCCTCCCTTCTTTACTTCATTCCTTCTTCTAGTCATGCTATATTAAGTCCTCATCATGGAATTCCTTCTTGTGTTCCATCAATCCTATGATTTGTGGCCAAATCCACTACAGCTGTAGCATCTCATGCTGTGACAGTGAACAACAATGTGTCCTACTTGATCACATCTCCAACACCTTATGGTGTTATGAAATCTTCCATTATCTCTCCTTGCATAAGATCTACATTCCAACGCTTTGTGACCATATTCATTACATAAATAACATTGACCATGAAAAACACTTTCATACCTTTGCTTTGGTGTCCATCCCTTTCGAGGTGTAAAGGTGGCTTCTTGATGTCTTCTTTTCTTTGTTCTTTTGAAAAAAAAAATTGCTTTGTGTAGATGGTTGACTTGCAACATTGTCTTCATCCTTTGAGAGTAAGGAACTTATCTCATGCTTCTTTGAGGTTCTTGTTTCAACATGTGTAGCTTCTCTCTTGTATCCAAGTCTTGATTTATCATTTGGTGATCTTTGACTTTCCAAGATCTCATTCAAGATTTGTGAGATATTCAATAATTTATTTGACTTCTCTACTTTCTTTCTAAGATCAAAGACTTCAGCTTCTAACTTATGACATGACTCTTCATTTTCATTTATTTGATTCCTCAATAGTTCCTCTACCCTTTTGGCTTCTTCAATTTGGGTCTTGAGATGGACAATAATTTCAAAACTTTTGCTAATCTCATCATCTACCTTCTCATCTTCTTTTTCATTCTTTTGTATTTTGATATCTTCTTCCTTTTCTTCTAATTGAGTCTTTTTACTCTCTTCTTGTTCTTTGAGCATTTCCTTTAACTTCAAGATGTGCCTTTGATTCTTCTTAAGAAACTTTTTAGCGTTATCGGAAAGATAGCTATAGTCTATATAGTAACGATCAGATTTGTATTCATATAGACCCCACTCAATTTTATTTTGAAGTTCTAATAGTTCCTCTTATACTCTTTCCATGGGATAACTACCATCAAGCTATACACAAACTATTTCTAGATTTTCTTCTTCACTTGTAGAGAAATATTCAACATCATCATATGATTCTTTGCTTTCATCTTCAAGATCTTCACATTTGGAAATATTGCAATCAAGATTTTTTGGAGATTATTTACCTTCATTGTTCTTGATGGATTTGTCGTCAAGGTATTCCTTTTTTATTTGATATGTATCCTCTAGTTTTAGCCATAGATCCTTAGCAGAAGTGCATTGTCCCATGCTTTCTTTGATAGGACTTGAGAGTCCACTAAGAATGATCTTGAGAACTAATGCATCATTCTTCTTTTCTTTCCTTTGAGATGCAAACTTTGACTTGTTCTTCAATGAAAATGATCCACCAATGGCTGCCTTCCAAATACCTACTCCCATTTCCTTCAAATGCACTCTCATTTCTATTCTCCAAGTAGAATAGTTTTCCTCATCAAGGATTGGAACTTCATCATCCATTTGTGTGTCCATGGATCTCCTCCAAGCTTGTTAAGGCTTATAGTGAAGGCCTGCTCTGAAACCAATTGTTGGACACACTAACTACATTGAGAGGGGGGGGAGGGCGGTGAACAGTGTAGGGATCTTTAATAAAAATTTCACTTTACAAAACTCCTTAGATAGAAATCACCATTAAATCATTAATTATTGTTGTCATTTATAACCAATTAAATGTGAACATACATCAGCAACATATCATCAATAAATCATCACCATAAGGAACACAAAGAACACATGATGTGTGTACAATTTTATTTTTATTACGGACTACAATCATTGGGTTTATCAACAACAATTGAATAGAGTACAACTCTACAAGAGCACCAACTCTATAATGAAAGACTCATCTTACATCCTCAACACGAACTAAGATGAGGCAACAATCCTCAATGGATATCAATATGTCAACAAGTACGCGACCTGTTGGTCGTGCAACATGCATATGTACACGCCCTACCAGTAGTATAGCCCGCGTATGTACGTGGTCAATCTGTACTACATCCTATGTATACCTTCTGAGCAACTAGGGTTTTCTTTTCATCATACACTCAAATCCTCTGCAACCTTCAATCACATTCTCTTATGCCTTTCACTGTTGTTATCACTGAAATTTCATCCGCAAATGGTCACAAGAATCTAGCATCTTCAAACAGCTATGAGTTCACCCATGGACCAAAATTACCAAAAAATCATTTAAAAAAGGTCCAAAACTATACAACCAATTATAAAATTAAGGTGTGCTATGACTACACAGGGCGTGCGCGCACATGCGCCATCCAGAAACGCAAGAAAAGTGCACATGTGCATGATGCGTGATTGTGGTCGCTAAAATCCACGCACACTTGAGAACGACACATTTATGAGATTGTTCGGCCTCCCACCCACTTCTGGTTCAGCTTCCAAGTTGATTTGACATCCAAATCTCGGTTGGATCTAACTGGGTGGCTGGTCAAAGACCTAAAAATGCCATAAACAACCCCTTTTCATACTAAAAGTTGGTTGCACAATACCTCAAAGTGATGATATAAAACAAGGCCATGGGTGCACTACATTTTCAAGGAATTCATTTGCAAGGTTATGTTGTTGCTATTCTCTTGGGGAATCCTCTTTTCTCATCAAGAGTATACTAGCATCATTACATTTGGGCAATCCATCTCACCTTTTGAGTGGATTAGCTTGGGATTCTTTCACCATTTCTTTCAATCTTTCAAAGTTGCAAGAAGAGCTCAAATTGTGGGGGTCCAAGAGCCCTCCCTTGGAGGAAGAAGGGACCCAAAGTCCTCTTTCTTCTCGATGTTTTCTTTTCACTAATACAATCCTTTCCATTGGTGACATTAGTCTTATTGGTTTCTTGTTCTTATGTCCTTATGCTCAATAGTTTAGTTGTTCTTTCATTTCTTAGTTTAATTCTTAGCTTAGTATTTTATGTTCCTTTTTCTAACCCTTTCCTTCACTGTTGTCTTTCTTAGATAACCCAACTAAGCTTGTAAGCACCTTTGTTTTGCTCATTTAGGTGAAAAAAGAGGCACAACAGATTGGCGACTCCACTGGGGAAAGGTATCAATTTCCTACCCCATTTGGGTTTTTCTAGCTCTTCTTTTGGCTTATTTAACCTGCAGGTACCTTAACCAGCCCAAGCTGACCTGCAAAACATCCAATTCAAAGCTGAATTGAGAGAATTCCATTCAGAATTTTCTTCATGGCCGTGTGATAGGTGTGTGTGGGTTTATTGGCCCGCAGTCATGCATCGTGTGCACGTGCGCCAAAATTATCATGTTGTTCAGTGCCCTCCGCACACCTATGCCCAAAAGTCTTCTTCAGTTTGTGCATAGGCGCTCAATGCGCCTCTGTCTACTCTGATACCCGCGCACCTGTGCAGAAAAATACATATTGTAAGCCTTTTTGTGATGTGGGGAAGGCCCCTAGCCTTCTTAAAAATGATTTCATGCATGTTGTAAACTGCACCACACATAGCTCCCTCTCCATATAAATGGATTAGTCAAAAAACATAGGCACTTAGGGGGTTTAAAATCATTATTTCCTCCTTTGCTTTCATTTTTCCACATGGATGGTTTGCTTTGACTAAGAGTATAAGTTGGAATCATTTGTAACCACATAAAGCTTGCATTGGGACCAAAAATTGGATAACAATCGTTTAGTATGCTCCTCTCTCGTGCTTCAAAGCGACCTTGAGAATCAGAAAAAGGTTGTAGAACAATTTCATCTCCCTTAAAAAGACTAAAACCATTAGGAGAGGACAACAACCCCCTCGGGACTCCTCATAGTTTATTTTTCAAACACATCTCAAGATTGTAACAGGCCCATACATGCCCACATGCTACAAAGATAGGATAGTGTTGAAATTTACTTTCTTAGATTAAATCACTAGGGAAGTTTAAAGGTTTTGTAACGGGCCCATACATGCCCACATGATCACAATATACGATAGTTTCAAATCTTTCTTAGATTAAATCACAATAGGGAGTTAAAGGAATAGTAAAGGACCCACATGTCCACGTGCTAGATTCCTAGGGACTTTTGAATTACGCAAGGTTGTACCAAAGGCATTTAGTTAATTAGGTAATCAACACTTGTAAGGACCAAGCGAAGTCCACATGCAACAAGGTGACACCTAATTCATTAAAACATTGGCACACTTTCACTCATTCACACACAAAAGTTACTTATCACTCACATAGTTTTCATCACAAAACGTGGAGGTCAAAGTAAGTTTCCTCCAACGGGATTCCGAAACACCCCACCCTTTTCTTGACGAAACTATCCACTCCCATTTAATTTCATCGAGATTGGCTCACACCCCCAATCTCTCAAACTACCACATCTAAAAAATTTCTAAAAACTCATTAAGTTTTCCTCCACAGGAGGTGCCAAAAGAAAATTTTTAGTCTAGGAAGTATTTCGAGGATAGGCATCCAAATAACTTCCCGTTATCTAGTTCTCACATTTTCAAAACAATAGAAGTTGTCAAATAGGGAACTATAAATCCTCCAAGTCAAGTGTTCCTAACACCATAAGGCAAGGAGATACCTATGAAGGGTTGAAGGTCGAGGTCTGGTTGTTCTGTGCATCCCCCCTTGAGGCACCCACCTCTTGGAAGGGATCCATCCTGTGACCCATTTATTAGGCTAAAAATCTAAATGCCACACTTTGACCAAGGTACCTAGCGACCAAATTTTAGGACATCTACCCAGGTGGCAATTGTGGGCTACAATTTCACCTTGATCGGATTTTGTGTGGCTATTGGGAAATATTTCCAGTTCTTTTGGGATATGCCCCCTCTACCCCTCATTATAACTGATCACTTCATCCTTCACTAGTTTCTCTTCTGGGGCCTTCAGACCCCACTGTCGAGTGTTATTGGAAGGTCCAATGCTATTTTGAGAGGAAGGACGTTACGTCTTTTAGGACATGAGCATTTGTTTCTTTGTTTCCCCATGCGGAAAAAATCCACTTACCCATATATATGCCTCTTTCTCAAAACACTTTATGTATGATGCACTTTTGATTGCATTTGATTTAGATATATATGGTGTAAAGTTCAAAAAATTGCAAACAAAGGCTCTTGTTTATTTATTACTCTCACCAAAATTCGCACACATCCACTCAGCTAGTCGGACATCATAGGGGACCCACAGAACCCCCGTCGTTCTAGATGCTTGCTAAACCTCCCTCCTATTCTAAGGGTAGTTACTAGTCTTTCCAACTCATCGACACCACCTTCACACACTCTAGTGAGTGCCACTGTCTTAGGGTCAGCTTTGCTTGGTTCCACCTTACTTGGGTCCAATTCCCAAGGTCCATAGTCCACTCGCTCTCCTTTACACGGAAGCAGGGGGGCAACTTCCTCTCAAGGGGGAGGTACAAACCCACCTAGTCCCCCCCAAGAGTCGGGTTCACAACACACTCACACCATGGCTAGAACTAATCCTCTGCCACCACTACAGATGCCATACTTGGCCTCTCTCAACATACCATATCTAATAAAACTCATAAATGATCCTATATTGCATGACCCCACATGGCCTGCAATGCCTACCAAACTAGCTTCAGATATCCCCAAGTTTGAAGGAAAGGAAGGAGATGACCCTGCCAACCTTGTCATGACTTTCCACTTATGGTTCTCTTCCAACATCATTATGGATGACTCCATTCGACTATGATTATTTCAACGCACACTCACTGGCCCATCAACTAAATGGTATGTAGACGAAAAATCGGGGTCACATGCAACTTTCGAGTCCTTGGCCAAAGCATTTTTTACCTTCTTCCAATTACCATTCCGCCATGACAATGGTCTTGAACTACTCTCTAATTTCAAACAAACCTCAGCTACACATATCGCTGATCACATCCACGAGTGGCATCGACGACGTAGTTTGTGCAAAGAAGAAACCACCAAACAACAATGTCTTGATTGGTTTCTCAGATCATTTTTCTCTCTCCTTGATAAAGATGTGGCTTCCACCTTCCCTCAATCGGAAGAAGAAGCCATCAGTAAGTCTCAACAATATGACCTCATCTATTCACAATCAGGGTACTTGTACACAGTACTTCCTGATCTCCCAAAACCCATGCCATTTTTCCAAGACAAACCCGTGATGTCTCACTCAGCAGACGGATTGATTGGGAATACCACGCACCACATTCCACAACCCCAACAACCACCAATGTATGGCACACCTCAATATCCACCGGCATTTGGAGGAACCCCTTATTATCCCCCACCCCCTTATCAACAACCATACCCTGTTTCCCTTCCTCCACCCATCAATGGGCCACTGTCGGCACCCACAATACATCCACCTATCCAAACAAGTTCTAGTACTCCCTCTACCTCAGCTTATACTCTAAGTACTAGCGAAAGCGCCACGCCTTCCTATGTACCTTATGGATCATTACCCCCACAGAATCTATACTTTCCATTTCCTGGTCCTCCACCGCCCATGGCTTCACCACAAGGACACCCTCATGCTAGGGTGAATTTTGTCCAACCCTCTCCTATTCAGCCATATCAAAATTTTGAACAGTTGAATACGGAAAATCTGACCCATCAGTAGAATAATGCCAAAAAGAAAGGAAAAAATAGGACCAATAACAACCCAGGTCAAGGCAAGAATCATCCCCAACAGAACCAACCTACTGGGGGCAACCAGAACCAAGGGAATCAGAACCCTCAAGGGAGCAACAACAACAGGTGTCAAGGGAAAAATAACAATAATCTTCGAACCAACTTCCCTTGTGCCCTTTGCGGTGAGTTTGGTCATTATACTCATCATTGCCCCCAAATCGTTGATTTTAAATGAATGAAAGACTCAGGAAATAGACCACAACCTCCAGCATCGCCTACCCCTCAACAGGCCCCACAAAAATACATGCAACAACCACCCCCAGTTGTGCTGCAGAACCCCATTCCACACCAGGGTGTGATGAACACCCAACAGGACATGCAGCCTACCCCACCACAGTTGGGACAATATCTCAACCTGAACAATCTCGCAGATCGCACTATCCTCCTCACTAGTGAGGAAGAATTCCTTCTACAGACACGTAGTCATCAATATCGTGCACCCGCTGAGTCTCCTCCCATTCCCCCATAAACAATCCCAGCACCAATGGGACCCCCATTGGTGATTCCTTGCCCTAACATGGAAACACCTCTTTGCATCCCTCACATCCCATTGCGCAGGAATGTCCACAACCCGCAGGCAAGGGCGGCTCATTATTACATTTTGGTCGATGACTTAGCACAGTCCCTAGCTGCCATGTCAGTCTTAGAAGTACTTCAAACTTTTCTCACTCAGCGAAAGTCATTACTTTCTGCCTTGGGGGTAGTAGACCCCGCGGATACCCAACTCATCACATTTGATCTTGATAGCAAAGAACCTCACCTCCCTTCTCTCATCGCTTTTCAATTCCCAGTGAAAATTCAGAACATTACAATTCATCGATGCATCATCGATGAAGGCGCATCCACATGCATCATGTCCAAGTTTGTATGGCAGAAAATTGGTTCCCCCAAACTCATACCATCTTCCATTACCTTAAGATCTTATGCCAGACGACCATCTTCTCCCAAAGGGCTCTTCCAAAATGTCCCTGTAGAACTCGGGGGCAAGACCATTCTCATCGACATTGAAGTTATCGATGCCCCACTCGATTACAATATCTTGTTCGGTCATAGCTACATGTACGCTATGAAGGCAGTTGCCTCTTTCGTCTTTCGAACCATGATGTTCCCCCATAACGGGAAGATCATTACAATTGACCAAGTTTCACATTATGAGCCTAACCCTTCTACCAACATCGATAACATTCTCCCCCTCGTCCACACTAATCCTAAAGCATACCCACTCATCAAAATGGGGCCCGAAATTTTCAAAGACCCATCATTGTTAGGAACCTACCATGGTGCACCACCGCTCCTTCATCCTTCCAATCAGGTATGTGTCGTATCATCCAAAGGAACTGACATTAAGGATACCCTTCCTCTCAGAGAGGCTTCTCTCATATCTGATGTCCCACTAGTGGCAGAGCCCCTCCCTCACGAGCCTCCTGCGAACTCGTCGACTCCACTAGTTCACGATTTCACCTCTCCCCAAGGCCATATCCCAGTTTGGGAGACAGTTCCCCAAGCCATTACTCAAATCCCCTTCTTTTACCCTCCACCAGGTGTACAATCTTTCCAAGTAGCTGCAATGCTTACTCTCCCTAATATGGTGTTGGAAATCCCAGTTTGGTATTTACATCCACCAGAGATGGTTCCTCAACCATCCCTTTCCCCCCAAATAGAAGGAATCCCCATGCAGATTCCCATACTCACTCCCACCATACCCTCTACACCCCCACTCACTCACCTCCCTGCCACAGTTGAGGGTGGGCGAAAGAAGAAGGAGCCCACCACCCCACTTCCCCCACGCATCCAACGTCCTTGCGCACTATGTGGGAAAGATGGACACCCAACTAACAAATGCCCATCTCTACCTGAATTACGTAACCTAATTCAGCTCAATCAAACACCATCACAGTTCGTCACTTTAGAAAGTACTACCGCTACCTCCCCTAACGAAAGTAGCAAAGGGCTACAAACCAAATTCGCTTGTGCCATATGTTCAGAATATGGCCATTATACACACCATTGCCCAACACTGCCTCAATTCCGACAGACATTAGTAGCAATACACCAAAGCTTCCATCACGAACCCAGTCCAGCTACATCATCCCCACCAAACATCACTGACATCCATTATGTCACGACTTCGGTCAACAAACACATGAGATGCCCTTGCTCTCTATGCAAATCCTTAGATCATTTTACATATCAATGTCCTATGATCATTGAATATAGGCAATGCCAACTGACCTTGATTCAAACCCCTACACCCCCTATAGAATTGATGACTAACCTTACCTCATCACTAAAGACTCTTCATATCATTTCTCCTGAACTAGAAGCACTCCCTATTCCTCTGTGGTTCTTGGATGACTTATACGAGGATTTACCCCCAAATCCCCCCAATTCTCCCATTCATTTCCCCACGGAAATTTTTTGCCGAACCACCACTAGTACTCCTCAGTAGCTTGATATTTGGTTTATGTCGAGTGAACCCTCACAATCTCATTACGCCATTCCCCCCACTTCTTCATCACCAGAGGAAAACCACACAGTAACAGTCATCGATATCACTCTTTACAATCCCTTGTATTTCCGCCAATTCCACTATGACGAGGACATACTCAAAGAATTAAACACCCCCAACTACCCATGGGATGCGCTACACCATCGAGCACTCTTCTTTCCACGGGAAGCCTTCACGCCTCCTAACCAACTCCCCATATACGCAGTTGAAACCAAGGATTTTATCCCATCAGGGCATATCGACTAGTTCAACAACCCCATCCCTGCCCCTGATGCTTTTGAAGAAGGCAATATGGCCAACATCTCCCCCACCATCAAAATCGATATTTCCATTAAATGGAGTTTTCGAGGAAATCACCATTGGCGCTGCATGCACTCCTCAATAAATCACTGCCTACAAAGCCCTCTTCCAAGAATACCGGGATATTTTTGCCTGGTCATACACAGAGAGGCCTGGCCTTGATCCCTCTATTGTTGAACATCGCATTAACACCTGGCCTGATATCACACCGGTTTGCCAAAAACAATGATCGCTACACCCATCCAAAGTCGCAGCTATCAAAGCCGAGATTAACAAATTACACGCGGCTGGGTTCATCTACCCCATAGCCTATACCTCATGGGTCCCCAACCCTATACCCATTAACAAAAAATAGGGCACTATCCGGGTATGCACGGAATTTTGCGACCTCAATCACGCCTGTCCCAAAGACAACTTTCCAATGCCTTTCATCGATCAGATTATCGACAAATGCGCAAGCCACGAGGGTTTATCCTTCATGGACGGTTTCTTTGGCTATAACCAAATCCAAATCCACCCAGCTGATCAATACAAAACTACATTCACCACCCCTTGGGGTACTTTTGCATATCATGTCATGCCTTTTGGCCTAAAAAACGCTGGCGCAACTTTCCAACTGGCTATGACATACATTTTTCATGATCTATCTCATATCATCCTCGCATACTTGGACGACCTCACAGCTTGGTGCAAAAAATGAACCCAACATCTTGATGATTTACGGATCATCTTCCAACAGTGTCGTCAGTACAACATCCGCTTGAACCCCCTCAAGTGTGTGTTCTACGTCACTGTCGGGCGCCTCCTCAGATTCATCGTTTCCCAAAGCGGTATTACTGTGGATCCCCTCAAAGTCCAAGCCATCATAGAAATTCCACCCCCCCCCCCGGAATTTAAGCCAACTCCAGAGCCTACAAGGAAAAGCTAACTTTCTACGGTGATTTGTCCCAAACTATGCCACTCGAGCACATGGTTTCCTTCGCTTACTATGCCACGACATTCCATTCCACTGGGATGAACATGCCCAAAAAGTGTTCGACGACCTTAAAATGGAACTCTCCAACATCCCTCTAATTATTTCACCCGACTATAATTGTGACTATATCCTCTACATCTCAGCATCAGCTATCTTAGTAGCAGGATTTCTCGTTCAAATTGGCAATGATGATCGTGAGCATGTCATTTACTACATTAGTAAAAACCTCTCAGGGCCACCCTTGAAGTGTAATCACGAAGAGAAACTAGCCCTTGCAGTCATCCTCGGAGTACAGAAACTGCGCCATTACATTCTGCTTCACACAACCAAAGTCATAGCGGAGTTCAACCCCATGCAATACTTGCTCAGTCGTTGAAAAATTAACGGCAAATTTGCTCGATGGATCGTTATCCTCCAAGAGCACAATCTCGAATTTTCAACACCCAAGAGCAAGAAAGCTCTCGTCCTCACCGAACTTGTCATAGCCTTCCCCTCCGATACTACCAGCGCCCCTGTCAATACCGACTTCCCCGATGAACATCTCTTTTACATCACTTCGGATGATCCTTGGTATGGCGACCTCCTCATCTACCTTTGAACCCAAAAGTTCGGTAATCATCTCTCACGAGATGATCATCGTTGTATCCGCCACCAAGCCCTCTGTTATCTCCTCATCAGAGATATCTTATATCGGCGAGGGGTTGACACCATACTCCGTCGATGCTTAACTATCGACGAGGCCGATAGAGTCTTGAACGACTGCCATAGCAGCGCGTGCGGGGTCCATCTCTCGGGGATGTCCACTACTTAGAAAATCAGTCGCGCAGGTTACTTTTGTCCTACATTGTTTCACAATTGCATTCATGCTATGAAGAGATGCAATAAATGTCAGCTTTACGCCAACAAAGCACGAGCACCGCCTGCTCTTCTCCACCCAGTCATTACTGCAAGCCCCTTTTGTAAATGGGGCATCGACTGCATGACTTGTAATCCCCCATCCAGCAATGGAAACAAATACATCATTGTCACAGTCGATTACTTCACAAAGTGGGTTGAAGCCATTCCTACCTTCAACAACACCGCTGACACCACAGCACATTTTTTCTCTAATCACGTCATATCCCGCTTTGGAGTACCACTCCAACTAGTCTCTGATCACGGGAAACATTTCGAGAATAAGATTTTTGTCGAACTTCCATCCCGGTTAGGATTCTCCCATGAGTTTGCCTCACCATATTACCCTCAGTCCAATGGATAGATCGAAGTAGTTAACAAGGTCCTCAAAACCATGTTATAGCGCACGGTTAACAAACATAAGACCAATTGGCATTATATGTTATTTTTCGCGCTATGGGCTTACCGTATGGCCATGAAAACGGCCACTTGTTTCACACCATTTCATCTAGTCCATGGGGTCGAGGCCACTCTTCCTATCGAGTGCGAAATTCCCACCTTACGCACCGCAATTGAGCTATTTCCCGACACTGCTCCAATGGAGCAGCGTTTACTGAACTTAGAGTCCCTAGACGAAGATCATCGATCTTCATTACAGAACAATGAGGCAACCAAAAAACGGTCAAATGCCACCTTTGATCGCCATGTCAACCTTCGTTCATTTCACAAAGGCGACCTCGCCCTTGCTTACGATATCGCTCACGATACCCTCGATCATGGAAAATTCGAGTCATTGTGGCATATCCCCTACATTATCCAACATTGCCTCACCAGAGGCGCCTACATCCTGGCTTCTCCTGAGGGCCTCTCTCTCAAATAACCCATCAATGGGTTATACTTAAAGAAATTTTATGCTTAAGCGTAGCCATTCTACATTAGATTATTTCTTTTGTAGTGTTTTATATCTTTTTTCCATACCTCACGTCTAAACTACCATTTGTGTTATTGACAGATTCTTCCTCCACTGTCCTACCACATCAGTTACGCCGATGGCGCCAACCGTTGGACACAAAATCTCGCTTCGGCAGCTTGGGCCCTCTATTCCCCCTCACATGAACTGCTCCACTCTAGCGGCATATGTTTGGGTTCAGCAACCAACAACCAAGTTGAATACACTGTCATCATTGGCCTCCTCGCCGATGCCAGCCATCATCGTATTCGTCACCTTAGCGTCTTACTTGACTCCCAACTAATCATCCTCCAACTCAACAATATGTACCGGGTCCGTGATCCTTGCCTCTTTCGCAAATACCTGCAAGTTAGACTTTTATCTCGACATTTTGATTTCATTTCATTTACACATATTCCAAGACAACTGAATCAAATCACAGATAACCTAGCTAACATTATACTCGATTGGCATATATCACATCAAGATACCTTTACACACACATAAACCATCAAGAGTCTGTCAGAGCATATATAGATTAGACATCATAAATAACATTAAAAAACAAAAATTCTCACACACATGT
>ML814938.1:11004-28950 GCA_009831015.1 Picea engelmannii | reverse complement strand
ATATATATATATATATATATAAATCGGTCAACAGTGCCATCAAAATGTTTACATACACATAGAATACATCGTATACAAAATCCGTAGGCCAGTGAAGCACCTCGGTAAAAAACTGGTGTCACTACACCAAAATGGGCTCACCAGCCTATATATAATATAGAAAATACATAGAGAGACACTCATGGTGCCTCTAGAGCACCACCTCCTAGCCCTCCCTTAGGCGGTGGTGCCCCACCCACTATCGGTCCCTCCAGATCTAGAGGTAACCTCCCGGTCATTGCAGCACCTGCTAATGTTGCTCGCCGAATCACAGTCTGCCACATCAGCAGAACTCCCACACACTGCTCCAGGACGCCCTCGTCCTGGATGCGCAACCACATGCCCTCAGTCACTCCCTGTAGCACCGCTTCCAAGTGGCGTCGAATATCCTCAAAATCCCCCCCGGCCTCAGTCGGAGGAGCATGCGATGGCCCTACACCAGGATCGTCGAAACGGCGTCTCCTAGCCGCTCTCTCCTCGCCAACTGGTCTCGCCTCAACATCCTCACGTCATCATCTCTCCCCTACCTGCGGCTCCCCTTGTGGAGGCCTCACCGGCCCCTGACGAGCCGACGCTCTCACCAACTCAACCTCACACCCACGAGGTCCCACATCTGCACATACAAACAAACAAAAGATAGCATCAGCATCCATCTATACATAATACATAGGTCATACTATCTCAAATATCAACATATCAAACAAATCACAAACATACCTCAGTGGTCAAACACCTCTCCTGGAGGTAACACCATATCTGAATCACCCCAGAAGTCAACCCCATAGTATGGATACTGCAGTATGATATGTGGCATCTGCCGCCACACCTGTGCAGCCTCGGCCGTGAAAAAATGCCCACCCTCACCACCATTGTTGTTAGCTCCCAAAATGAATCAATCAATTTGTTCCATTTTGTAGGTGATAGCATGGTCATTAATAGGATCCTATATAAATTTTTAGCTTTTAGAAGTGTCAAAACATAGGATTTAAGGTTTATTCTAGAAATAAATTGATCCTCCAAAGGTTGTTTCAAAATTTTGTGAAAAAGATTTTTAACGGCTAACATATGTTGTAAAGTTGATGTTAGCTGGTGAAAGCCTTAGGTTTCAATGGTTAAGGTGTACTCCCCGCAAGCAAGCAAGCTGGTGAAAGCACTAAACATGGATTTCTCTTAAATGACTCCAGAAATAAAAAAGGGACACACTCGACACACGTCATACAATCATTATGACCAGCTAGTCGAAACAAACGATGATGATGATACCGTTTGCTCACGTTTTAACAGGACATTATGGTGGATCATGCTCACAAATTTCATGCGACAATAAGGAGAGGGTTTTATCTAACGAACTCTCAATCATCATTGGAGATGGAGGAGAAAGTAACAGCCATTAGTCGACACTCTAGCAACAAAATGGAAAGAATTCTAAGATTATTGTCTGTGGAATCACACGCTTCGTATTTCATATCACTACAGATGTTATAATAATGAAATCCTAGCTTCTGGGCATCTGATCTTAAGCACCTCGGCTCTGGGGATCTATGTATTCTTCCAAAACATCACTTGGCAAATTCGTTTCTTGAATGGCCACACCGAGTTCTTCCAATTGTTAAAGGAGCCCAGCATTTGCTGCAAGCAAAGGAGATATGAAGATTTTTCTTTGTTACATTCTTGGTTTATATCTATTTCATGTGCATCATTATTAAAGAGGATCGTTTCATATCCAACACTCAAATTGGTTTCAAATATGCCTTTCCTTGGGGGTAGAACATGGTTTGAAATGAGCACATTGCTCATATCCAAGAATCAAGAAGCACCAATTCTTTCAAAAGATATTAGTTCACAAGGTGCCAGAGGGAGGTTAAAAACTGATCTGAAAAGAACCTTTGAAAAATGATACCTGATCTTTCAGGGGACTTTTGACTGCTTTCCTGAGCTCTAAATGCAGGTTTGAAAGTACCATTGGAAATATTAGGATTTCTAGATGTCAATCGACTATTCAAGTGTGTAAAACGGACTCTCCACGGCTGAGAAATTTGATTTTTACCAAGACAGAACTTTCACCAGTGCAGAAGGTGGAATTATAACCAGTTAGCTGATGAAAAGCAGAGCTTTCACCAGCTAATTAGCAAATCTTAAGGCGAAATAGCTGGTGAAACCTATTACATGGCAGCAAGGTCATATTTTTTCCCAGATTTGACTTTTTCTCAACCAAATCTTTCAAGGTTGGTTTCTAAAGATGCATAATAATAAATACATCAGATTTAAGGTTTTATCTTGATGTATTATGTGTTTAAGAAGGTGGAAAGGTAAAATTGGTGAAACCTGTTACATGGCAGCAAGGTCGTATTTTTGCCCAGATTTGACTTTTTCTCAACCAAATCTTTCGAGGTTGGTTTCTAAAGATGCATAATAATTAAATACATAAGATTTAAAGTTTTATCTTGATGTATTTAATGCTTAAGAAGGTGGAAAAGTGAAAATGGTGACCTAGTTCATGAGCAAAAAACTGTCTTTTTTGCCAAAGGTGGCAAATTCGAATTTCCTATGAAGATTCATCATCCTTGGAAGGTTTTCTACATCTGTCAAAGAGTTTAGAGGATATGAAGGCTATCAATATAGAGTTTGACTCCTTAGATAGGATCTTTTCCTATTTTGTTTTGACTTTCCATTTTTATAGGATCTCATCCTACACTTGTTGTATATATTTTGATTTGACTATTTTTAGCAAATCTGATCCATCTTTCAAGGATATAGATTTCATCTTGTAAGGCGATAAAGACAAAGACATTTGGAGCACCAAAAGGTTCAATCCTGGATACATTTGGTCTTATGTACTTGGACTCTTATCTTGATATGAATCACAGTCTTCTTTTGCTACCAATGTCAAATTTGTTCATCTGTTGCATTACTTTGTACTTTGCTTCAGTTTAGCTCAGCTTCTAAGAACTCTTATCTTCTTATTAAGCTCATGAACTTGAATTAAAGTACTTCTTGCTATCTTGTATGACCCTGCACATTGTTGTATTTGGTTATCAAGACTAGTATTCTTCATCCCCTATTCCAACTTTGTTGTCTGATTATTGATTTATAAAATCACTGTCTTATTCGAATGCATGATAATTGGTCCATTTCATTAGCTATTGAATTATCCCATTGTTCCAAGCATACCAAATTTACAATATTCTTGAGTTACCAAGCATCTTTGACCTACAAACCCAAAGAGTTTCTTGGAGTGATAACAACCGTGGCGAATCAAAATCCGTGACCACCACATCAGTCGTGGCTCTCGCGCACTAGGTGCACCCAATAAAACTCTAGGGTGCAACATCGGCACCCTCTCTAAGAACCATGCCACCAAGATGGACCCAAAGGCAAAGTCCCCTGAGTCCACAACCTGACACTTGTCAAGCTACCCTACCATCTTGGCATGCAGCATCAATCCCCAGGCAAAGTGCTCTCCCGCCAATGCCCTCCCCATAATCCATAGCTGACCACCACCAATCCATTGAGTCGCAAGGGACCCATAATCCCTCACAACCATCGTTGTTATGCAGTAGTGAACCAAAGTATTCATCGCCCTGATACTCACTACGGAGCCTGACATAAAGTCATCTCTCAAACAATACCTCTGGCCCAAGGTAGCCAACTGCCCATCCCCAGGTAATACAGCCTCCACCGGTAGGGGCGTTCCCCAAAAAGGGAGCCCAATCAGAAAGTACACATCCTCCACCACAATGAAGGCTAGCTGCTCACCTCGCACCATAAAACAATGAAGATCTGGACTCCACATCCGGATCAAGAACTATAGAAGGTACTCTTGGGCCCAGATCAAGGGGCACTCAAAAAACTTTAGCAACCCACAAGCTGCCAAAGTAGCACGAACCGTCGACTCCTCAATAGTCATGGCCTCCCTCAAATGTGACCAGTCTCGCTCTCACCAATGAACTAGCATCGTCCCAATACTCACCTGTAACCACATAAATCCAGTCCTAGATCAGCCATCTCGGACATAAACACATTAAAATCTCCAAAAAAGATAAGTTTTGCACCCGTCAGCCTTGCCTCCAAGGCGCGGTTGTTTAATCCACAGGCGCGCACACATGTGCGCCTATTCACCCTACAGGCGTGCACACATGCGTGCTTGTTCATCCCACAGGCACACATGATTTCACGCCTGTCCACCATACAGAGGCGCCTTCATGCACCCCTGTCATGTACACAGGCGTGCATCACAACATGCATGTCCGCCACACAGTTGTGCACCCATGCACAGTTGTTTAGCTAACAGGTGTGCATACAATGCACACCTTTTCCCCCCCTGGGGCGCATCTGTGTGCGGGTTATTGGATAACAGGCGTGCACCCATGCGTGCATATTTTCATATCTCCCATGCACTGGGGGGCCCACACCCACAAAACTCCTTGTACATCCCTCCGTACAGGCCTTGCCCACAAAAAGAAAACCTAATTCTATGCAGGATGATCAGACCACTAACCTGAATCTCGCTGGTTCTGAATCGGTTGCCTCATTCTCTCAGAATCTCCAAATCTCCTCTGAATATCTCTCATCCAATCACTCTGACAGCAGGTACAAATCAGGTGGCAATGTGGACCCTACAACTATATATAGTACTTTTTTCCAAACTTCCAGACCCCATTCCGGGAGCTCCAGGTGTCTGTTTTTCAATCCATCTTCAGCCACAGGGTCATTACCCCGTCCTCTACATCAAGACAGTCTCCAAGCCGCTTTTCATCCTTATCCCTCGGGGAGCCATTTTCTCCCTACCCTGTCCAGGGATGCATGCTCATTTTCAAAATTATCAAATAAATGCTTGTATGTTCAATTCTCTTTAGATATTGTTCATGTCAGGTATTTGGTTTTCATGTGTGAAGGTACTTGGTGATCATACATCAGCGCAACCCCTTTAGGTATATAATCAACACTAGCATGTAATCATTCCCTCTGAATCTCAATTGCATCTCCAGCCACACCCTCTGGCATTTTCCTTTAGCGTCCCCATATCCGGCTCTGCAGTACCGCCACCTCCATTTGCATTTTTGGTACTATCACCCGGTAGCACTCTCCCCCACATGATTTGTCCCATTCATAGACCCCTTGGCACTTTGACAATCATGTTGTTTTCAACCCTTTAGGAATGGGAGTCCTGATAGTCTTACATCGTGTCGTGAATCAGCCACATATTCCTTCTCCTCATTTTGTTAGCCTACCCACTGGACTCCCAGGGAACTTCCTCATAGATTCTTTTGACTGCACTCCTGCAGCATCATCTACCATCCATTTTGCCCATCATCAGTCTGCCCCTCCTCAGATTGCCCTCCATACATTACCCTACTACAGAAACCCGCCTATGGGCCTCCCACCCTCCACTTGTTTTTTCCAACCAACTTGCGCCATCCCCAGGCCAAACCATCCTACATTGGGGCACCCGTTTCTGTATCTACATTATTAACCCCACAAATTTTTTAATTCTTTTTGTAATTAAGCCGTTATTTCCAGCATATTACATAGCTTTTTGTCATCACCTTTGGCAACCTTACTGGCAAATGCAACCCATGTCACCCTTGGTTGGGGCACTCCTTATCATCTACTCCTATTGACATCGTCCATATACTCTGAGTATCCCACAGGCCACCTACCTCTGCTCTCTGAATTGGTTCACTTTGTCTCACCTCTGGCACAACTTATCCCACGTCTTGTTGTCCCCCTAACACTCGACCTAGTTGAATGGTTGTGGCCACTTATACTTCACATATACTCCCAACCAAGGACAATATTGAGTCTCCACACATCTTGACTTCATTCATGTACCTCCTTATTTCCTAACCTCACCTCGTAGATTTCATGAAGCCCTTTTCTTCTTAGAGTCACGTCCCCCTTTTTGTCAACATCAGCACAGTTTCCAGAAGGGTGACAGTATCTTGACTCTCATTTTCCCTTCCAATGAGAGGTCTCAGACGGTACAAGGAGAACCATAAATACTCCTTGATGTCGTTGACCCCCATAACATTCGACTTCAACACTTTCTCATGTTACGGTGGGTCTTACTTTGCAACTATTACAGTTCTTTCTTTTATATTTTCCAAAGACCTCAGAACTTGGTTGGGCTATCAATTCCTACAGAATCCATGATACTTCTTACAGGTGTCATTGCCTACTGCTCAGAGTATGTTCCTCCTCAAAATGGTCCTCTGCCTTTATCACAACCTCCCTCGAGGGTGCTGCAGTTGTCTACATCAACACACAGTTTCAGTTCCTATACAACACCCTTCTTGTTGAGTTACATGACACAAGCATGGGGCATGCCCGCCTCATTTGTACACAATTTATTTTACATACCTTATGGAAGGTTGGGTCCTACAAGTTCCCTTCTCCCTCCAATGGGTCACTCTTGATACTCTCACTATCTCTCTTTCTTACAACGGCACTCTCAGTAGAAGAAACATTGATGAATTTCAGCTATATGTATGCACCTAACCTCATCCATCAAGGGGCATATGTTATCACTGAAATTTCATCCGCAAATGGTCACAGGAATCCAACATCTTCAAACAGTTATGAGTTCACCCATGGACCAAAATTACCAAAAAAGAATTTCCAGAAGGTCCAAAACTATAAAACCAGTTATAAAATTAAGGTGCGCTATGACTACACAGGGTGCGCACGCACATGCGCCATCCAGAAATGTAAGAAAAGTGCACATGTGCATGATGTGCGACTGTGGTCACTAAAAGCCGCACACACATGAGAACAACGCATTTATGAGATTGGTCGGCCTCCCACCCACTTCTGGTTTAGCTTCCAAGTTGGTTTGACATCCAAATCTCGGCTGGATTAGACTGGGTGGTTGGTCAAAGACCTGAAAATGCCCTAAACAACCCCTTTTCACACTAAACGTTGGTTGCACAATACTTCAAAGTGATTCTATAAAACAAGGCCATGGGTGCACTACATTTTCAAGGAATTCATTTGCAAGGTTATGTTGCTGCTATTCTCTTGGGGAATCCTCTTTTCTCATCAAGAGTATACTAGCATCATTACATTTGGGAAATCCATCTCACCTTTTGAGTGGATTATCTTGGGATTCTTTCACCATTTCTTTCAAGTTTTCAAAGTTGTAAGAAGAGCTCAAATTGTGGGGGTCCAAGAGCCCTCCCTTGGAGGAAGAAGGGACCCAAAGTCCTCTTTCTTCTCGATTTTTTCTTTTCACTAATACAATCCTTTCCATTGGTGATATGAGTCTTATTGGTTTCTTGTTCTTATGTCCTTATGCTCAATAGTTTAGTTTTTCTTTCATTTCTTAGTTTAATTCTTAGCTTAGTCTTTTATGTTTCTTTTTCTAATCCTTTCCTTCACTGTTGTCTTGCTTAGCTAACCCAACTAAGCTCGTAAGCACCTATGTTTTGCTCATTTATGTGACAAAAGAGGTGCAACAACTGTCTAATCTGATCCATAACTAATCACAACACATCCAATCTCTCCAACAACTTACTCATGCTCCTCAACCTTATAATATGAATGTTATTCAATCATGTATAAGAAATCAACATATTATGGCAATCATATCAATCATGAATCATAAGAGTGTTTCTCACTCTATCAATCAACACAAATCACATCACAACATCCATACCAAGAATGCCTTAAGCATTCACCACACAACAAACAAGAGTATCCATCAAGAAAACAATATAACCATACCAGAATCTTCGTGGCAGATATGAGCCCATAGAATGTAGATATGGAACCTACTTCAGTCTTCAAGAGACTGTCATCAACTCAACCACAAGTCTTCATGACTTCATCCACTGTGTGTGCCATGTCTTCATTCAGCCCGCATATGTACGCACCTTGGCTCATTGCAGCCCGTGTATACCTCAGAAACTAGGGTTTTCTGAACTTCTGAGACTTTTGTCATCATGATCTCAGACTTGCCGAAACTTTGATGCATCCATGAGATCCTCCATACACTCTCTCTCTCAGAATATATCTTCAATACATGCTCAAGAGATACCCTCTCACAAGAAACTCTTACCTCTTATTTATTGATGCAAGAGTGTCGTTGGTAATCCCACAGAAGCAGGACCACTCAACACATGAGAGTTCTTCCAGAACTTCAACGTTGGCAATTGTAGTCGATTTTGAAATCTGCCATTGTAGTGTGTGGACTGTGTGTGTTTTCCTATCATTTCTGTTTTCATGAGTAAGTGAATGGAACTGTGCATGTTAGTGTTCCAGTTTCAATTGTTTCTCTTCATTTGAAGCTCTGCAAGGTGTGCATCGAGCTAGAGAGGAACGCAAGGAAATCGGGAGGAATTTCTTTGCAAGAAATACCGTGGATCTGAGTTATCAAAATCCCTTAGATGAAAGGAGTGCACGGGAAATCGAAGTCTGAACTAGATGAAGCTCAAGAGGAATAACACTTTGGGAAAGTGTTACAGAGATCCAGGAACCCATTTCCCGGGATAAGCGAAGGTCAGAACCTTCGAGGACTTAGAAAATATTCTAAGTCAGGGAGATTAAAAGCTCAGGAGGAAGAGTGTTGTTGGCTATCAGATCACAGAGGAAGGTCAGAAACTATTTGATTCGAGACAAATATGCAAGCTTTGAAGTTGCGTACGTCTAGGGGGGGAAATCCACAAAAGTCTGAACGGATGGTGGAGAATTTACAGGGAGAGTCGCGAAATCCTGTGAGCCATTGGATCAAGCGAAGCTGCGGGGAGGTTAATAGGGAGACCTTTCAATGCTCGACCCTCAGGAGGAATAGTAGTCATCGATTCCCAATAGATCTGGACCATTGGTCCATTTCGTGATATCGGCTATCGCGAGTTGGGGGGGGACAGAGGTTCTTGAATCCAGAAACCCCGAACCCCAAAATAGTGATCCACCAAGATGAGATCAGGACCATCGGATCTTCGGAGGCTTAGAGCCATCGATCCACAGCAAGGGAGTGTTTCGGCATTTTAGCGACCGGGTGGAGGAGCAAACATATTTCATGCAGGGAAAAGTCACGAAATGTGAAACGCCAAAATAATCGTAGTCGTCGGCCTAAGAGATACCTGAGCCATATATCTCGTGCCATCGTGATTTCAGCGTTCATGACTTGGAGAAGCCAAGGACTCATCGTATTGGAAAGCTCGAGGTCGTGAAATGTGACGTGCCTTTCAGGCTAGGCCCATGGTCACATGGAGTGGGGTTTTTTGATTCTAGTGTTGGTTTGCATGGGAAAAACTCAGATAAGGACCTATGGATTAGAAAAGGGAGGTTCCAGCTCGGAACCAAAAGAGCCATTTCAGTTCCAAAATCAGAAGATCTTGACCAGGAGGTCGTGCAACCCTTAGGAGGGATAGGGGGTATGCATCAGGAGGTATCATATCTTAATCTCTTCATCTGTAGACTTCAGGTGAAAGAAAAAAAGGAGACAGAAAACTCGCAAGCGTACTCTATGTGTGTGACAGATAGTCAACACAATGTCACCAAGAAGACGAGAGTCACCTTTAGCCAATCGTGTTGTAGAGAGGGAGATGCGAGAGCTTCGTTCCCAAATGGAAACAATGGAAGAAGCGCAGAGAAGAGCACCTGGCATTGGAGACATCAGTGATGCAGAAAGTGAAGAGGTTGAGGTTGAATAAGCTGCAAGAGAGGATGTTGCAGAAGGACGTTTGTTGAGAGAAGTTGCCAGATTAGGAGGCAGAGAAAAAATAGATGTTCCCATGTATGAGGGAAATCTAGATGTTGAAGAACTGTTGGATTGGATAAGATCCATGGACAAACATTTCAACTATGAAGATGTCGATGAGGAGAAAAAGGTGAAGAAGGAAGTCACCAGGATAAAAGGGAATGTAGCACTGTGGTGGGACGAACTGCAGGCTGAGAGGATAAGTAAAGGCAAACAGAGGATAAAGAGTTGGGACAGAATGGTAGCTAAACTGCAGTCTAAGTTCATACCCAAAGACTACCAGATCAATCTGTTCAGGAAGCTACAGAACCTGAGATAGAAAGGGATGACAGTTAAGGAGTACACCGAGGAGTTCTACCGGCTGAACATCAGAACCGGACAAAGGGAGAGAGATGAATAAAGGGCCACTAGATATATAAATGGCTTGAGATATGAAATTTGGGACAAGCTCAACATGATGTCAGTTAGGACCGTGAAGGATGGTTATCAGTTTGCGCTGAAGGAAAAGGAGAAGCTGGCCAAAAAACAGAACCAGTGAGGAAGAGGTAAAGGCTCGGTCCCAAGAAAAAGAAAGGGATTTAACCATGACAGAGCACATCAGTCTAAGGATGAGTCTGAGAAACCACACAATCACTCAAAACGAGGAGGAATTTCTCGAGAAAGACAGGGTGATGGAACAAAATCTTCTAGAGGAAGAGGTAGAGGAGGATTAAGGTGCTATAACTGTGGAAAGATAGGACACATGTCTTAGGAATGTCTCGAGAAGAATAAGGAAGGAGGAGAAGCTCACATTTTAGAAGCACAACGAAGAGATGTTGAAGTAGAAGGAGGAGAGGATGGAGCATCCCTAATGTTAAGAAAAGTTCTCTTAAAACCAGAGGCAGAAATTGAAAAGCCAGTGCAGAGAAACAGTCTCTTCAGGATAGCTTGCAAGACTAAGGATAAAGTATGCAAGGTGATCATTGACAGTGGGAGTACTGACAACCTTGTATCCACGGAGATGGTGGAGAAATTAGAGTTGAAGACAACTGCACATCCAAGGCCATACAAAGTCTCATGGCTGCAAAAAGGACACCAGGTAATGATCACTAAACAATGCCTGGTTGAAATTAAAATAGGAGGATATAAAGATGAAATCATATGTGATGTAATTCCCATGGACGTATGCCACATTTTGTTGGGAATACCATGGAATTTTGACAGAACTGTCATTCATGATGGAAGGAAGAATACATATACATTGGAGAAGAATGGTAGAACACATATGTTGCTGCCAATAGAGGTGAAAAGAGTGAAAGAGGAAGTCAGCACAAGCATACTTCTCATGAGTGGGAAGGAACTCATGAAAGAAGTCAAAGAAAAATAGGAGATGCAGTTCGTTGTGGTGAGGAAGCCCAAAGTCATCCTCACGGGTACATCGATGGATGATTTTCCTCAGGAAGTTCAGGAACTATTGGATAATTTCATTGATATAGTGGTGGATGAGCTGCCAAACTCATTGCCACCCATCAAGAGTATCAGTCATCATATCGACTTGATACCAGGAGCAAGTCTACCAAACAAAGCAGCATACAGATTGACACCTTGAGAGAATGAGGAAGTGAAGGACCAAGTCCAAGAGTTGTCAGATAAGGGTTTGGTCAGAGAGAGCTTGACTCCATGTGCAGTACCAACTGTGTTAAGCCCAAAGAAATATGGAGGATGGAGAATGTGCACAGACTCGAGATCCATCAACAAGATCACCATCAGGTACATATTTCCTTTACCGAGAATGGATGATTTGATGGATTTCTTAAGTGGCGCAAATTTCATTTCTAAGATAGATCTGAAAAGTGGATATCACCAGATCAGGATGAGAGAAGGTGATGAATGGAAAATAGCCTTTAAGACGAATGAATGTCTGTATGAGTGGTTGGTTATGCCATTTGTCTTAACAAATGCTCCGAGCACTTTTATGAGGCTGATGAACGAAATTCTAAAAGATTTCATTGGTAAGTTTGTGGTTGTATATCTGGACGATATATTGATTTTTAGTAGGACTAAAGAGGAGCATTTGAGGCACCTAATGCTAGTAATGAGGAGGCTACAGCAGGAGAAGCTGCTGATAAATCTGAAGAAGTCCTCTTTTATGAAGACGGAACGCATTTATTTGAGTTTTGTGATCTTGTCGAATGAACTGAACATGGATCCAGAGAAAGTGAAAGCGATCAGAAAAAGGCCATCACCAAGGAGCATGTTTGAGGTAAGGAGATTTCATGGTTTAGCAAGTTTCTATAGGAAGTTCATTAGAGACTTCAGTGGGATTTTTGCACCCATGATGGATACAGTGAAGAAGCGGCACAAGTCTTTTAAATGGACAGAGGAAGCCAAGAGGAGCTTCAATATACTAAAGGAGAAGATAACGGAATGACCAATTCTGGTCTTGCTGAATTTCGAAAAGACATTTCAGGTGAGATGTGATGCGAGCGGAATTGTAATAGGAGTAGTTCTGAGTCAGGACAATCGAACTATTGCCTATTTCAGTGAGAAGTTGAATGAAACCAAGAGAAAATTCTCCACGTATGACAAGGAGTTGTATGCCATAATTCAAGCTTTGAATAAATGGAGGTATTATCTTGTCCCGCAAGAGTTTGTCTTGTTTAGCGATAACCAAGCTTTACAAGTCATAACCAAACAAGAAAAACTAAATCAGAGGCATGCAAAATGGGTTGAATTTATGAAAAATTTTACTTTTGTCATAAAACATATTGTTGGAAATGCTAAAAAGGTTGTTGATGCGTTAAGCCGGAGATGTTTAATTCTGCAGGAATTCTAGGTGAAGACCTTGGGGTTTGAACACCTTAAGGATATGTATTGTAATGATATGGACTTCCAGGAGGCCTATGAAGCATGTAAAAGCCCTGTACTGAGAGATAGAAGTCAGTGGACAGAGTATATAGTTCAGGAAGGATTATTGTTCAGAGGAAATCAATTTTCCATACCAAGATGCTCAATGAGGGACAATCTTCTAAAGGAGAAGCATAGTGGAGGATTGGCTAGACATTTCAGCCATGATAAAACGTTTTCATAGTTGAGCATTTCATACTATTGACCAGGTATGAGAACAGAGGTGATAAAGTTTGTGAATAGATGCAGGATCTTCCAACATGCAAAGGGGAAAAGACAGAACACTGGATTGTACCAACCATTGCCAATACCAGAGAGGCCTTGGGATGTAATAAGCATGGAATTTGTGTTGGGATTGCCAAGAACACAAAGGGGATTTGATTCCATATTCATGGTAGTGGAAATATTCTCAAATATGGCACATTTCATCCCATGCCAGAAGACCAGTGATGCAACACATGTTGCAAATCTATTTTTCAAAGAAGTTGTGAGACTTCACGGCCTACCCAGGAGCATTGTCTCAGATAGAGACACAAAATTTGTTGGTCACTTTTGGAGGACATTGTAGAAGAATATGGGGACAGATTTGTCCTTCAGCTCACCCTCAGATAGATGGGAAGACTGAGGTGGTAAATAGAAGTTTGGGAAACTTGTTGAGGAGTTTAGTCACTAAACATCATAATCAGTGGGATCAAATTCTGCCACAAGCAGAATTTGCATACAATGACTCACCAAACAGGAGCACTGGAAGGAGCCCATTCCAAATACTCTATGGAATGTAACCTAGGAGAGTGTCTAAGTTGATAAACTTGTAATAGGGAGAGATCAGAAGCGCTGGAGCAGAAGATTTTGCTGCTGAAATGCAGAAACTCCATAGCTAGATCAGAGAACAATTACAGAGTTCTAACCAGAAATACAAGCACAGAGTTGATCAGCATCGCAGGGAACTTCAATTTGAAGTGGGAGATCAGGTTTTATCACATCTCAGGAAGGAAAGGTTCTCTAGGGGAACAAATAACAAATTGAAGATGAAGAAGATAGGACCCTGTAAGATCTTGAGGAAGTTTGATGCAAACGCCTATGAGATCGAGTTGTCAGATGGTGTGGGAATTTCACCCATATTCAATGTCTCAGACCTGTATCCTTATAGGAAAGACGACACAGAAGGATCAGAAGATCAAGGAAATATTTAGTGGGAGAAGCATATGCCTATGGAAAAAAAGCCACAGATGGAGAAGATTCTGGATCCGAGGATTGGCAAGAAGACCAGGAGGAAGACTTATTTTGAGTATCTGGTCAAATGGAAGGGACGCCTAGTACAAGATGCCAGTTGGGAAAATGAAGTTGCTATCCAGAAGCAGGGAAGGTCAGTCAAGGAGCTCATGGACAGGTTTCCATGAATTTTTGTCAAGGAGAGTATGATGCAAGAGCATCATTGGCAAGCGCGCAGAAGCAGGACCACTCAACATGTGAGAGTTCTTCCAGAACTTCAATGTTGGAAGTTGCAGCTGATTTTGAAATCCGCCTTAACTCGGCACCAGAATTTACCTTTGGAGGCATGCTTGAACTAGTGTTGAATTTTACCCTTTGAGGCACATTTTGAAAATCGTAAACAGAGAAGGATTTTCCACTATGGCTCTGGAATGTGACTGAACTAAGATAGCGTAGGATGAATTTTAGAGTAGGAAAGTAGCCAGGAGAAACCCTAGAAATATTTTTGAGTTAAGTAGAAGTTTGTATGCCCAATTGGGGTTAGCTGCAATACAAAGAGAAATTAGTTGTAAGAGAATTGCGAGTTAGCAAGAGATCTCAGTTTTTGACTTACTATAATTTGAATGTATTTTGTAGCCATTTCGGCAATTGTGAATATAAACAGAAGGAAAATTGATCCAAATGTATGGTGTGTGGACTGTGTGTGTTTTCCTGTTGTTTCTATTTTCATGAGTAAGTGAATGGAACTGTGCATGTTAGTGTTTCAGTTTCAATTGTTTCTCTTCATTTGAAGCTCTGCAAGGTGTGCATCAAGCCAAAGAGGAACGCAAGGAAATCGGGAGGAATTTATCTGCAAGAAATCCCATGGATCTGAGTTATCAAAATCCCTTAGACGCAAGGAGTGTGTGGGAAATCGAATTTTGAACCAAATGAAGCTCAAGAGGAATAACACTTTGGGAAAGTGTTATCGAGATCCGGGAACCATTCTCCCGGGATAAGCGAAGGTCGAAACCTTCGAGGACTTAGAAAATATTCTAAGTCGGGGAGATTAAAAGCTCAAGAGGAAGAGCATTGTTTGTCGTCAAATCACGGAGGAAGGTTGGCAATCGTCTGATTCGAGACAAATATGAAAGCTTTAACGTTACATACATTCAGGAGGGAAATCCACAAAAGACTGAACAGATGGTGGAGAGTTTACAGGGAGAGTCGCGAAATCCCGCGAGCCGTTGGATCAAGCGGAGCTGCGGGGAGGTTAACAGTGATACCTTTCAACACTCGACCCTTAAGAGGAATAGCAGTCATTGATTCCAAATATATCTGGATCGTTGGTCCATTTTGTGATATCGGCTATCACGAGTTGGGGGCGACAGAGGTCCTTGAATCCCAAAACCCCGAACCCCGAAATAGCGATCCATCAAGACGAGATCAGGACCATCGGATCTTTGGAGGCTTAGATTCGTTGATCCGCAACGAGGGAGTGTTTTGGAATTTTGGCGATCAGGTGGAGGAGCGAACAGATTTCGTGTAGGGAAAAGTCGCGAAACATGAAACCCCAAAATAATCGTAGTCATCGACCCAAGAGAGACCTGATATGTAGATCTTGCATCATCATGATTTCGGTGTTCATGATTTGGAGGAGCCAAGGAATCGTCATATTGGAAATCTCAAGGTCGCAAAACACGATGTGCCTTTCAGGCTAGGCCCGTGGTCACGCCTGTGGTCACATGGAGTGGGGTTTTGCATCTAGTGTTGGTTTGCATGGGAAAAACTCAGATAAGGACATGTGGATTAGAAGAGGGAGGTTTCGGCTCGGAACCAGAAGGGCCATTTTGGTTCCGAAATTAGAATATCCTAATCGGGAGGTCGCGCAGCCCTCAAGAGGGATAGGGGGTCGAAATCAGAAGATCCTGACCGAGAGGTCACGCAGCCCTCAGGAGGGATAGGGGTTCTGCATCATTTATACTTTACAAGTAGCTTCCTTAGAAGCATCTTCTAGGTCACTTAACCCATTTTCCTCATTTTAGGGTTAACCACTTTCCATAATTATAAAGTTCCCCATTACTTTATCATTTAAATATTCCTCCTTGACTTTGTCACCTCACTTTATCATTTAAATAATATTCTTTGATTGGGTCACTTTACTTTATTATTTAAATAATCCTTCTTGACTTTGTCACTTCACTTTATCATTTAAATAATAATTTCTTCTTTGCAAGCTCTTTGACGTCTTTGACCTTTTGAGGATTCAAGCCTACATATGAGGGTCCTCCAACTTCGTAAGGCCATAACTCTCAAACCGTGAGGAGTTATGTGACATTCCACATACCACTGGAAATGGAATGACAAGAACTATCCATCTAGGATAGTTTCACTAACAAATTCATTGATCTTCATCTCATTATTCCACACTCAAGCATGGGTCCTCCAACCATTCTTCTAGGATAACTCAACCGTAAAGCGTCTTCCCGTGATGGATTTCACCATAAGGGGACCACTTTGGATTTCATCCATTTGTACACCTTATCAACCATGATAATTCAAGAATGATTCATCTTTACATCAATCAAACTATGCATCATATATCAAAGAGACCACATCGATCCATATTCATATTTACATCATGTATCAATGACAATTCATTGACCCATCTTCATCTATGCATCATGTATCAATGACAACTCATTGATCCATCTTCATCTATCCATTCTCATCAAGGACAATACATATTACATTAGTATGTTATGGAAATCAATCAATCAATCACTTGACATCAATCCTTTGACATTAATCAATCACTTGACATCAATCAATCACTTGACATCAATCAATCAAACCTTTGGCATCAATGACAACATGATCCAACAATTATAGCAGATCCCAAACTGAAACATATACCAAAAGTATGTGTTATGTAATATGAACTCCCTACCCAATCTGAATAAGTAAATCCATGCAGTTGTACGTCATTGTTTGAGGCATATCTCAAACCATAATTTAGTGTCCCACAAAGATAACTCAAAATGTGCTTTGCAACTATCCAATTCTCATGTATAGGTGCCACCTAGAACTGGCTCAATGTGTTCACAACAAAGTAAATGTCTGGTCGGGTACTGACCAAATACATCAATGAGCCAATAAACTTCCAGTACAGGGATGATTCTACTAGATCAGAATTAGAGTCTCTCAGCTTCTTCATATCTATCACCATGGGAGTTTACATGGATTTTCAATCCATCATCCCAAAATTCTAAAGAATCTTTGCAACATACTTCCCTTTCCCTAGGAATATTTCACAACGCTTCTTCTATACTTCTAGTCTCAAGTAATAATGCATAAGACCAAGATCCTTCATATCAAATTCATAGGCTAACTCCCTCTTACACTAAATAATGAGAGGCTTTGCACCTGTCGGAAACAAGTCATCAACATATAGTAGCTCAATCACAGGTGCATCATTCACAACTGTTGAGCGAATTATATGATAGTAATTGCGACATAAATTATCAATCTGGAGTTGTAATCTTATGAGATGTATGCAAAGTATATGTAGGGTAAGAGGATTTCTAATCTATGCTAATGAGTGGAAAGAAACATGTTAAACTACTGTCGTTGAATCTAAATCTAAGAAAGCACAAAATATGAAACTAATCAATGAAAGGAAACTATCCTAATGCTACATAAACTTGAGACTAAAACTGAATCTACGAATCAAATGAGACATAATCTAACTATGAAAGCAAAAACTTAATCTAACTACGAAAGCATGAAATCTAGAATTAATCTATGAAAACATGAAAGTGTGTAAATTAAATCTAATGAAAGCATTTTAAAAACATCTACAACAACACACGACAAAAAGGTAAATGACAAACCACTATGAGAAAGTAAAATCTTGCATTAAAACAATCCAATACATGACAAATAATGAAAATCATTATCTCAAAACTACAAGACTATGAATCAAATCTCAATCACTCTATTCTTCTATTCTCTATTCTAGAGAGAGGCCTCCTCCCAAATGAGGAGAGAACCCGCTTATTTATACATGAATAAAGATAACAAACTTCATAATTACAGATCCACTTTTCTCTCAACCTATCCCTTCAAAT
>ML814937.1:66727-84616 GCA_009831015.1 Picea engelmannii | reverse complement strand
ATAGGGAGTTGCAGGGGGGCGGATTCCCCCCCAAAAAAACAAATAGCAGTTTTTTGATTCCATGTTTTGTGGTTTTTCAACGCACAATTTTCACTGATGGTTTTCTAATTCCGGTTAAGGAATTAGGTTTGTTGATAAATACAGGTCAAGGGATTAGGTTTTTGGATGATGCATGATCCTATATATATTGTATTGTAAACAATAAAGATGAAAGAATAAATAATTATAGGTGGGGCTCTAAACATGTTATTGGTTTTCCCAGTTTGGGTTTCCAAGGTAAAATATCTGTGTAATGTGTGTGTGTGTGCCATTGTATCTTTTCTATTTTTTAATTAAGAATACATTTGCAGTAATTAATAGTACAAGGTTAAAATCTACATTTGGTATCAAATAAGTTATTGGATTTAGGGGGACGCCTTTGTGGTCAGGGGTTTGGCTCGAGTCTGTGATAAACCTTGTTATAGTGGGAGATTTACGGTATCGATTCTTCTGTTGAAAATAAATGGTGATTAGTTCAAAAATAAAGATCGATAAATTTAATGGGAAAATTTTTTGAGTTGTGGAAGCTCAAAATGGAATATTTTTTGCTGGAAAAAGATCAATGGATCACTATGGATCTAGGTATTGCACCTACAGGAATGTCAACAAAAGACTGGGAAAATTTGGATAAGAAGGGGAAGAGCACAATCTGATTGTGTCTCTCAACTTCAGTATCATTGAATGTGTTGGGGGAAGCTACATCGAAGGTGTTATTGGATGAGTTAGGGGCTTTGTATCAGTCTAATTCCATGGTAAACAAATTGTTCCTACAGAAGAAGCTATACAGCCCAAGGATGAAAGATGGAGACTCGGTGACAAAGCATCTAAATGCCTTCAATACTATGGTAAGTCATATATTATTTGTTGATGTTAATATTTATGATTAATATAAGTGTATAAATTTATTGTTCTATTTACTAGATTCATGGGATAGTCTGGTTGTAGCCATAGGCAGTAATGCAACAACTTTAAGCTTCAATGATGTGGTCTCATCCTTGTTGTCAGAGGAGACGAGGAGGAAAAACATGGAAGGGTAGAGCATGGATGCATTATTTTCAAGAGGACTCTTCCAGGAAATAAATATATCTAAGTTCCCAAGTGGGAGATCTAAATCTAGGGGAAGATCTGAATCTCCTGGAAAATTTGTAAAGGTATGCTGGAGATGTGGAAAAGAAGGTCATTACAAGAAACAATGTAGATCCAAAAGTGTTGATAGAGGGAAGGGATATGATGATGCTTCTTCTACATAAGAAAAAACCTTCTTGGACAAATGAGGGGATGTGTACTTGGACTCTTCAAGCATAATGCATATCATGAGGCATGACTAGTCAACTTAGGTGCATCCTTTCATATGACTCCTCATAGGGAGTGGTTCTGTGAATACGAAAGGTATGATGGAGGTGACATTTTTCTAGGAGATAACTTGACATCCCAAATCATGGGACAAGGAAAAGTCAAGTTGAAGCCCATGGATGGAAGGATTAGAACACTCCTTGGTGTTCTGCACATCCCATGATTGGATAGAAATTTGATTTTTGGAAGCAAGATGGACGATGCATGTGTGAAAACAATGTTTGAAAAGGGAACCTACATGATGATTTGAGGAGCAATGGTGTTGTTGAAGGGAGTTTTCTTTGGAACTATGTATAAGTTGCAGGGAAGCACTATTAGTGACAGGTGCAATAGTGCCATTGTTCCTGAGATTGGAGCTGAATAAGGGGAAAATCCTACAATATCCGGAGAAAAGATTATGTCTTGGCATAAAAAAATGGGGCATATCAGAGAGAAGGGCCTTTGAGTAATACATGGTAAATGTATATTCGAAGGTATGGAAAATTTCTCTATGGATTTTGATTTCTATGAACATTTCTTATATGGGAAGAAAAATTGTGTAAGATTATCCTCTAGTGCAACAAGGGGAGACATAATTTTACAGTTGGTGCATAGTGATGTGTTTGTACCTGTGTCAGTTCCATCACTAGGTAAATTTGTGCACTACGTCTCATTCATACATGAATTCTCGAGGAATACATGGATTTATTTCCTCGGGAAGAAATCTAAAGTCTTTGACAAATTCAAAGAGTTTAAGGCTCTTGTGGAGAATCAGAGAGAGAAGAGAATGAAGGTGTTGAGGATGGATAATGGTGGAGAATTATGCGGGAATGAATTCAAATAATTCTGTAAGAAGTGAAATATAGCAAGGATCATGCTTAGTGGTGTCATGCTAGGAAAATAATTATGGGGAGAGACAATGGGTATTGCATGTTACCTAGTCAATCGATCACATTCATCAACACTATATGAGAAGACTCCACATGAGGTATGGACTGGTAAGAAACCCTCTATTACACATCTCAAAGTATTTGGCTGTGATTCTTGTTGGGTAGGTTTTATATTCTTTGCATGTGTGTGGGGGGTACATCATATTTTATGATTGCATCTAACAATCCCATTACCTGTGGCATTTCTGGGAAAATATTTGAGGAAATGTTAAAGTTGGGAATTATAAGAAATATTGTAGGTCTAAGAAAGTTGATAAAGAAAAGGGATCTGATGATGCCTCTTCCACAGAGGCCAAAACCTCTACAGAAGAAGGAAGTGATGTTTACCTGGCATCTACAGGTCTACATGTAGATCGTGATGTATGGTTGATCGAATCAGGTGCATAATTTCATATGACTCCTTACAGGGAGTGGTTTAGTGAATATGAAAAGTATGATGGTGGTGATGTATTCCTAGGAGATGACTCGACATCCAAAATCATGGGACGTGGAAGGGTTAAGTTGTTGTTGAAAGATGGAAGAATTAGAACTCTCCCTACAATTCTGCACATTCCAGATCTAGCTAGGAGCCTAATATTTGTAAGTAAGTTAAATGATGTAGGTGTGGACACTTTATTGGGAAAGGGCACTTGCAATATGGTATGAGGAGCAATGGTGTTAATGAGGGGAGTTCGGTGTGGAACTCTATACAAGTTATTGGGAATCACTTATATTGATGGGTGTAACAGTTTTATTATCCCTGAGCAAATAAATAAAGAAGATATGATCCATACTATCCCTAGAAAAAAGACCATGCTATGGCATCAAAGACTGGGACATATTGGAGAAAAGGTCCTTCGAACACTACACGATAAAGGTATGGTTGAAGGTATGTATAATTGCACCCTGGATTTTTATTTATGTGAATATTGCATATATGGTAAACAAAATCAAGTAAGATTCCCATCTGGTGCTACAAGAGAAAAGGGGATCTCAAATTTGATACATAGTGATGTGTTCAGACATATGCTTGTTCCATCACTAGGTAAGTCTTTGTATTATGTTTCAATCATAGATGATTTTTTAAGGAACACATGGGTTTATTTTTTTAGGAATAAATCTGAGGTATTTGATAAATTTAAAGAGTTTAAGGCTCTGGTAGAAAATCAGACAAAGAATAAAATAAAGGTGTTGAGGACAGATAATGGTGGAGAATTTTGTGGGAATGAATTCAAAGAGTTCAATAAGAAGTGAAATATAGCAAGGAAGAAGAATAATCCATACACACCTCAACAAAATGGGGTTGTAGAAAGGATGAACAAGACGTTGATGGAAAAATCAAAGATTATACTCCCTGGTTTCGAGTTAGGAAATGAATTCTAGGCAAAGGAAATGGGTACTGCATGTTACCTAGTAAATAGATCACCCTCATTGACGTTTTTGGAAAAAAAACTGCATGAGGTATGGGTTGGTAATAAACCCTATCTTGAACATCCTAAATTGTTTGGTTGTGATGCTTATGTACATGTTCCAAAGGAAAAAAAGAGTAAGTTGGATAATAAAGTTGAAAAGTGTATCTTTATTGGTTATAAAGATGGTATGAAAGGTTATAATCTTTGGAACCCATAAACTAAGAAGATTGTTTACAGTTGGGATGTTGTTTTTAGAGAGGTTAAAGATACAATTCCCAAACATGAATTAATACCAAGGAAAGAAGAACCTGCGAAAATAGATTTTGAGTTGGATGATGCAAAATCTGAATCAACAAAAGAAGATGAACCTCATACTCCATTATTGAGGAGATCAATGAGGGAAAGAAGGCCACCATAACAGTATATTTCACTTGATTTTCGTGCTAATTTTACTTTATCTATTATTGATCTGGGATCTTTTCATCATGACTTATAAAGAATTGTATTAAATGAACATAAACTAAAGTGCACCATTAAAGAAGGGAAAACTTAGAAATGGAGAGACATAAGCATCAGATATGAACACAAAAATTTGATAACGGAGTTCGTCCCTGGTGGAATACGTCTCTGGGTCCTTCTCTCAAATGGGTAGGCTCTTTTATTAACTCAACAAAAGAATTTGGCAAATACATGAATATACCTCACTCTGAAATCAAGCTGCAGAAATAATGCTCAGCTCTGAAAACAAACATCACCATTGGATTTGTGGCATCGAATTACCCAAACATGACTATCTCCATGCTCTGATCCGACTCTGGCACTCCCAGACCCAAGAGAAATTTTGTCTCGGTTTTCGTGCCCTCTGTACCTGCAATTATGACAACATTTGTCTCAAAATCCATGTTGGATTGTATTATACGGTCGTGCGCGCCTTCCCCCTGGCTCTAGGTGAATAATAATTTTTAAATAATAAAGGTGGCAGATGTACCAAGTCACATCCCTTGGCGCATTGGTTAGGGCGGAGTTTTAAAGGCGTTGTACTAGCCAGAGGTTCTAGGGTTGAACCCGCAGGACTCCGTTTTTGGTAGTGGTTAATATATATATATATATATATATATATATCTTTTGTTTGAACTTTCACTACATTTAGCGACCCGCTAGAAACTCTTCTAACGACTATATAGAATTGGTGTGGTCCACCAGATTTGGCGGGCCCTCCATTTCTTTTTTTTAAACAAAAATTGTTTATGGGCCAACATTGGGCATTCTCAGGATGCCACGTGTCACCCCATGATTGGGCCACATGGCGTCTGTTGATACGCTTGCCCGTATGTTGAAGTGGCTCACCCTGTCACTGTCGTACTAACATGTGGCACTCCCTGGATGGTGCCACGTGGCGTCTCCTAGGGGTGCCACATGGCACTTTTCTATTGGTCCATATGGACCCCTGAAAATTCCACTAGTGGGTGACACGTGGCAGTCTTTGGTGTTTCCATGTGGCATGTTGATGTCATCATCTCGTATGATGATGTCACTCTAACACATCGGCTGCTAACGTCAGCAGTACGAATGATGATGTGTCGCCAGTGGACTGGTCCTGGTTGACCGCAACTTTGACCACAAATATCTTTCAAATTGTAACTCTGTTTGATGAGTTGTTTGCACCGTTAGAAATATTGCAACGTTCTCTTTACAATCATGTCATTTTCACTGAGTTTTGGGAACTTTGAATTTTTTCCCTTTCTCTGTCTATTGGAGACATTCTGAGCATTCTCAACTGCCTCTGTGAGTTCTCAGTTATTCTTAGCCTTCTCTGGATCTTTTTTGGATCATGCCTTCCAACTGAGAGCTTTTTGGACCACCAAAAGCTTTCATCAATCAACTGGTAAGTGAGGGAAGAATTCCCTCACTTTGTCCTTCTCGATCCACTTTCCTTTGCTTGGATGGGTGCCCTTTCAGCCTACTCAGAGATAATCAACATCGCCTTGTATGAAGTCCTCATCCTCCTATCCAAGATGATATCTTCTTGTATCTCATCCAAGTACTCGGGTGAAAACTCATCAACTGATGGAATTGAAGCTTCCTCATCTTGATCCATGATCATGGGAGGCTTAAAAAGTTTCAAGTTCTCAACATTCACAACTGAGTAAATCTGCATATAAGGCAAAAAATCCAGACGAAAAACATTGGTACCACTTTTCTCTAAGATACTGTAGGGTCCATATCAAATGGGCTTGAGTTTCTTGCCTCCACCCTTCAACCTCTCCTTGCTAATGTGAAGCTATACCTAGTCTCCAACCTAGAAATGATGATCAACCATGTGCTTGTCGTGTCGAGATTTATACTGTGCTTGAATTTTCTCCAATTGTTCCCTAACTGCCTGGTGTATCTGCTGAATCCTCTAGATTAACTTGCTGGCTCTATCCTCTATTCGACCTTCATCTACATCGACATCTCTCTCGTACATAAAGTCCAAAGGAACCTTTGGTAGGTACCCAAAACATGTCTCAAAAGATGAACTCTAGGTGGATGAATGTAAAGCTCGGTTGTATGCATGTTGTACATGGGGTATATGTTCATCCCATACCTTGGGACACTTGTTGCAGTAGCTTTGAAGTAAAAGTACCATTGTTCGGTTTACCACCTTTGTTTGCCTGTCGGTGTGTGGATGGAAAACAATGCTCCTCTTCAATTTGGTGTCCATCATTCTCCACAAGCTAGTCCAAAAGTCCCCAAGGAATCGAGTATCTCGATCCAAGACGATAGATGTGGGTAATCCAAAGTGAACCCAAACATGCTGAAAGAAGATATTAGCAGTCTTTTCAGCAGTGATCTTCTTTTTACAAGGCATCAAGATACACATCTTTTTGAACCTATCCGCTACAACATACAAATAATCATGACCCCTTTTGGTCATGGGTAAACCCCCTACAAAATCCATGGATATACATTCCCATGGATGGGATGGAACAGGAAGTGGTGAGTATAGCCCCAATTTTCTATTAGTGGGCTTACAAGTAGAAGACATCACACACCCCTTTACATATTTAGTTACAAGTGCTTTCATTTGAGGCCAGTAACAAAACCTTTGTAAATGAGCCATAGTTTTTCCTACCCCAAAATGCCCAGACACAAGAGAAGTATGAGATTCTTGGATTACATGGACTCCTTCACTTATAGGAATACATATCTTTCCAATATGGTAAAGTAGCTTTCCCTGCAGACAATTGTTCTCTACCTGTGCACCAAGGATTAGCTTCATATACACTTCTTTAAAATCTTCATCGATGGCATATTGTTCTATATAGTTATCATGAGATAAAGAAATCATATTGTTCTATATAGCAATAGGAGGCCTAGAAAGCATATCAGCTACCTTGTTACTTGTACCCTTCTTATACTTGATTACCAAGTGAAACTGTTGTAGAAAACTCATCCACCTGTAGTGTCGAGATTGTTGCAATTTGGTATGTGATGAAGATACTGTAAGGGTTGGTGATCTGTATGTATAATGGTTTCCTTCCCTAACAAGTAGTGCTTCCATTTCTTTACACTATGAATTAATGCATACAACTCTTTATCATATGTAGGATAGTTAACAACAACTTGGTTAAAAGTTTCAAAGTGGTAAAAGATAGGCTTATGATATTGCATTAGTGTTGCACCCATGGCGTATATGTTGGCATATGTCTCGATATCAAAAGGTTGTTGAAGATTCGACATTGCTAATACTGGTGTGGTATTGATGTTCCCTTTCAAAGTGTCAAAAGATTTTTGTTTCTCTTCTTCCCACTGAAAAGTGTTCTTCACACTGGTTAAGGCATGCAGAGGAGCTGCTATGAAGGAGAAGTTGAGAATGAATCTCCTCCAATACTAGACTGCACCTAAGAATATTTGAACTTCGGTTACACTTTTTGGCTCGGGCCAATTTACAATTACATCAATTTTGGAAGGGTCAATTTTCAATTGTCATCCTCCTACAATATGACCTAAGTATACAAGTGCAGTCTTGCCAAATTCACATTTAGAAAATTTTACATACAACTTATCCCTTTGCAAAGTATTCAATACTTGCTTTACATGCCTCACATGCTCATCCCATGTCCCACTAAAAACAAGAATATTGTCTAAATATACAATCACAAAGTCATCTATGAAAGGCCTGAATACATCATTCATCACATGCATGAAAGTTGTCGGAGCATTACAAATCCAAAACGACATAACCAACCACTCAAACAATCCATGTTTGGTTTTAAAGGCAGTTTTCCATGCATCCTGTTCTGCGACTCTGATTTAATGATATCCACTACGCAAATCCAACTTAGTGAAATAGACAACATTCTCCAATTGATCAAGTAAATCATTTATGCGAGGAAGAGGGTATCGATTTTTCACAATGATTTTATTTAAGGCCCGGTAATCGACACACATTTGCCATGTGCCATGTTTCTTTGGCACCATCACAATTGGAGAACCACAAGGAGATGAGTTGGGTTTGATGACCCCTTGATCCAATAAGTCATGTACCTGCTTCTTAATCTTTGTCATCTCCACAACTGACATCTTGTACATGCCCACATTAGGCAAAGAAGAATCCTGTTGAAGATGTATCTCATGTTGGATTTCCCTCTTAGGAGGTAATCCATCTGGTTTTTGAAAAATATCATCATACTTAGAAACAATATCAATTAATTATTTTTTATGAGATGGATCACACCCTTGGAGAGCATTGGATTTCTCAACATCTTTTTCTCTGATGACCATGAGTAAATATCTCTTATTATTGTTTATGAGTCTTTTCATTTGTCCTACACTAACAAGTGTGGTATTTACCCTCATGTTGTGAGATCTAACAATATATTCCACTTCCCCCTTAGTAAGGTGGTATTTGTTCTCATGTCGAAAGAAGATTGCTTTTCTATCATAAAGATAAGGACTTCCCAACACTATGCCACATACATCAAGTGGTACAACATCCAAATCAACTTCATCAATCAATTTTGAAGCAATAGAAAATCTTACCCTACATTGTTTGGTGACATTAAGTTTTTCTTTGTCACATACCCAACCAATAGGATAAGGTTTTGGATGTGGTTTCGTTTCAAGACCCATTTCCTTGACAAGTGATTCAGATATTAAGTTTACTTGGGAACCCAGATCAAATAATGTATCTATCTTAGTATGTTTAGATACAACTCTTATGTGAAATAACTCATTCCTCTTCTGTTCATTAACATGAGATTCATCATTGGAACTATAACTAGCATGAAGAGAATATTTACCTTGTGATATTTCCTTCATCTACTGAATCGGAACCAAGATCTTGTTGTACCGTAGCTATGGTCTTTGTCTTCCTTTTTCCACCGAACTGTTTCGGTTTCTTTTCCGGATGTAGTTTCCAACAGTGTTCTTCATCGCAACCGCTCTTCCTACAATGTGTGCAAGATGGTTTTCCTCCTTCTCTCGTCACTGTAGCGGTCTTCTTATCCTTCCTTTTAAACTTCTTAAAAGTCTTCTGTGGGAAATTGGAAGGTTTCTTTGTGCGATCTTCTTGAACATGTTTCACCTTGTTCTCTAGGTGAGTGGCTTGCACACAAACTTCGTCAAGACTAGTGGGGTTAAACAAGAACAAAGTATGTCGAATATAATTGTGAAGTGTGTCGATATACTTTATTAAAGTCTCATAAGAATCTAAAGGAATGTTCAATGCAAGAGCTTTCTTCCTAAATTCTTCTGTGAAACTTTGTACAATCTGTCCTTTACTTTGCCTTAGGGTTTGTCATTCCATCATTGCTTTATGTAAATACCCTAATGGATAAAATTTATGCCTGATCGTTGATTTAAACTCTGACCATGAGGAAAGAAGCTTACCACACTTACTTATGTCCTGAAGCTTTCTCTCCCACCATACGAGAGTGGTGCCTTCCAACCGAGGAGAAGCCAGTTGCACTTTAACTTCCTCTTCATCAATATGTCGGACATGACAATACACTTCAACCTGTCGGATCTAATTATCTAGCTTTTCAGGATTAGCATCTCCATTAAATATTGGTAAAGCAAATTTTACATCAAGCTTTAATAATGGTTTTTTAAAAGAGGATTCATGGCTAGAATGATGAGAATGATGAGAATGCTCAGAGGAAGAAGAATTAGAACTCAAAGGTGAAGATGGAGGCTCAAGAGGATCTGCTCCAACCCCTTGGTTTACCGAAGCATCATCATCTACATGTGTTTCCTTTCTCTTCCCTTTCTTCTTCATCCTCTTCTCGTAATCTCCATACATTCTCTCGACCATTTCTGACATGTGATAAAAGACCATGTGAAAGTTTTTCTCCTGTTCATCACGCTTGTCCTCTTCTGCCATTTTCTTCCTTCTGGATACACGACCAACTTCGGGATTGAAAGTCTGTAGAGTTCCTTCACCCTGCTTATGTTTGGCCCTAGTAAGCATTCACACTCAACAATTCAAGTCAAAGATGACTGCTCTAGTACCAACATGATCCAAGATCTTTTCATCGTGACTTATGAAGAATTGTATTAAATGAGCATAAATTAAAGTGCACCATTAAAGAAGGGAAAACTTAGAAATGAAGAGACATAAGCATCAGATATGAACACAAAAATTTGATAACGGAGTTTGTCCCTGGTGGACTACGTCTCTTGGTCCTTCTCTCAAATGGGTAGGCTCTTTTATTAACTCAACAAAAGAATTTGTCAAATACATGAATATACCTCATTCTGAAATCAAGCTATAGAAATAATGCTCAGCTCAGAAAACAAACATCACCATTGGATTCTTGGCACGTTGGTTAGGGTAGAGTTTTAAAGGCGTTGTACTAGCCAGAGGTTCTGGGGTCGAACCCGTCGGACTCCGTTTTTGGTAGTGGTTAATATATATATATATATATATATATATATATATATATATATATATATATATATATATATATATATATATATATANAACTTTTTCTATATTTAGTGGCCCGCTAGAAACTCCACTAACAACTATATAGAATTGGCGTGGTCCGCCAGATTTGGCGGACCCACCATTTCTTTTTTTAAAACTAAAATTGTTTACGGGCCAACATTGGGCATTCTGAGGATGCCAAGTGTCGCCCCATGATTGGGCCACGTGGTCCCTGTTGATACGCATGCTCGTATGTTGACGTGGTTCGCCCTGTCACTGTCATACTGACACGTGGTGCTCCCTGGGTGGTGCCACGTGGCGTCTCCTGGGGGTGCCACATGGCACTTTTCTATTGATCCATATGGACCCCTGAAAAGTCCACTGGTGGGTGACATGTGGAAGCATGTGGTGCTGCCATGTGGCATGCTAATGTCAGCATCATGTATGATGATGTCACCCGACCACATCAGCTGCTGACGTCAGCAGTATAGACGATGATGTGTCCCCTGTTGACTGGTCATGGTTGACCGCAACTTTGACCGCTAAATCTTTCATACCGTAACTCCGTTTGACGAGCCATTTGTACCGTTAGAAATCTTGCAACGCGCTCTTCGCAATAATTTTGTTTTCACTGAGTTTTGGTAACTTTGAATTTTTCCCTTTCTCTGTCTACTGGAGCCATTATGAGCATTCTAAGCTACCTCTATGAATTCTGAGTTATTCTTAGCCTTCTCTATATCCGTTTTGGATCAATTATTGATCCCATAACTATTAGGGAAGCAATGAATTCAAAGGATAGTAAACTCTATAAGAAGGCCATGGTTGAAGAGATGGATTCCTTGTATAAGAATGAGGCATGAGATCTAGTTGAATTACCAACTAGAAGAAAGGCCATTGGCAAACAAGTGTTTAAGAAGAAGTTGAATGTAGAAGGCAAATTTGAGAAATACAAAGCTTGGTTAGTAGCAAAAGGTTATTCCCAGGTAGAGGGAATTGACTTTAGTGAAATGTTTTCTCTTGTTTCCAATTTAACTTCTATTACAATTATTTTATCTGTTGCTGCAACTTTTTATTTTGAAGTAGAATAGATGGATGTGAAGACAACATTATTAAATGGGGATCTGGACAAATAAATCTACATGAAATATCCAGAAGGATTTGTAGTGAAGGGAAAGAAAGAGCTGGTCTATAAGCTAAACAAGTCACTATATGGTTTGAAGCAATCACCTAGAACGTGGTACCAAAATTTTGACATGAACATCCTTGGACTAGGATTTGTGAGAAGTAGGGTTGATCATTGTGTATATTCCAAGCAGGTTGGTAATCACTGTGTTATATGTTGATGACTTGTCGCTGGTAGGAAATAACATGGATGTTATCAAAGAGGTGAAATCGCAGTTATCCTCCAAATTTGACATGAAGGATCTTGGTGTTGCTAACTTCATTCTTGGAATGGATATTAAAAGAGATAGTACAAACATGAAACTTTGGTTGAATCGAAGAAAATATGTTAAGACTATATTACAAAGGTTTAATATGCAAGAAAGTAAACCGATCAAGGTTCCTATTCCTTTAGGTGTAAAGTTAACTGCAGAACAGTGTCCCAAGACATTGGAAGAGGAAGAGGACATGTCCCATGTTCCATATGCTAGTGCAGTTGGCAGCTTGATGTATGCAATGGTTTGTACTAGATCGAAGATTGCACATGCAATGGGAGTTTTGAGCAGGTATATGTCAAAAATAGGTAATGAGCATTGGACAACAATAAATAAGGTTTTCAGGTATTTTCATGACACTTATATCTATGGATTTTTCTATCAAGGAGGACCAGGATCGAATAGAGCATTGATAGAGTGTTGGATAGACTGGGTTGGAGATATGAATCACATAATATCTGCAAGTGGGTATGTGTTTAACCTATTTGGAGGAGTAATCAATTGGATGAGCAAAAGATAGGATGTAATGGCACTCTCAACTACATAAGATGAATACATCATAGTCATGCATGCAAGAAAGGACGCAGTATGGTTACAAAGATTATGTTAAGGTATTGGTTTGGTACAACAAGTAGTAAGATTAGATTGTGACAATCAGAGTGCAATCTTCCTGGCAAAGAACCCAACTTATATTTCAAAGACAAAATATATTGATGTCCAATATCACTTTGTGAAAGACATGGTTGAAGACAAAAATGTGTTGTTGGAGAAGGTTGACACTTTGAAGAATCTTGTAGACTGATTGACAAAGTCTGTGAGCACTGAGAATTTCTCCTAGTGTAGAGAAAAAATGGGAATTACTTCCCTGGATTTTTTACTATGTAATCATGTTACATTTGATGGATGCGTCTGGCAATCCCATCACTTATCACTTTTTGTGGGTGTGTGCGTCGGGAGAATCCTGAGGGGGGGCAAGATTGCCCCCCTGGTTATGCGAATCATTCGGGGCAGCGCCCTAGAATTTGTTTTTGGGATTTTTTTGTTATTTTAGTGTTTTTTGCTATTATTAGCGGTTTTCTATATTATTCATGAATTAAGGGATTAGGGTTTCGGTACCTAAAAAATACCTAAAATATTGTATTCTGAATGGTGAAATTAATACATTGAAGAGTTGAGAGGTGTGACATCAAGGAAGTCTGGTTTTCTCCCAGTTAAGGGTTTCCAAGGTAAATCTCTATGTACTATGTGTATGAACCATTGATTAATTTATGTTTTTCTTAAGAATATGTATGCATTGTTTTACTTCACATGTTTAAAACTTACAATTCCTATGTTCACGTTCCAAAGGAAAACAAGAGTAAGCTAGATAAAAGGATGAAAAGTGTATTTTTATTGGTTATAAAGATGGTTTGAAAGGTTATAAGCTTTGGAACCCAGAAACTAAGAAGGTAGTGTATAGTTGAGATGTGGTATTTAGAGAAATCAAAGATGTTTTCAAATAGGAATTCCTACCAAGGGAAGAAGAACCAAAGAAAATATAGTTTTAATTTAAGGATAATGAATCCAACTCTATAGAAGAATAGGAATAAGAAGAAGAAGAGCCTCATACTCCAGTATGGAGGAGATCAGTTCATAAATGAAGGCAATCGAAAAGCTATACTCCACCTGATTTCCATTCAAATTTTGATTTTTTCATTACTAATAATGATCCTAGAATTGTTAGGGAGGCAGTGGATTCAAATGATGACAAACTCTGGAAAAAGGGCATGTTGGAAGAAATGACAATGTTGGACAAGAATGAGGCTTGTGATCTAGTGAAGTTACCAATTGGAAGAAATACCATTGGTAGAAAATGGATGTTTAATAAGAAGTTGAATGAAAAAGTGTTAAGAACCAAATACTGAATAAAAAAACACCACAAATATTTTTGAGAAACCAAGGTATTTTGTTTGCCATTTCCCTTGATAAGTTGTCTATGTTTTTTCCTAATCTATAAAGTTTGATTGGAGAGAGGTTGCATTACTCTTAACTAATAGTATCAACGAAGGGTAACAAGAACTCGGATCCTAGAACTCAAGTTCATTCAATTGTTCATCAAGGGATGGTTCTTCTATTACCTATAGTAGTTTAGCAAGGATAACCTTGTCCTTTTTGGATTGCAAGGCATGACACTCATCATTGGGATGCTCATATAGCCTATGATAGGAGTGGAATTTGTGCTTCCCTTGGTCAACAAGTTTGGTTATCTCTAACAAAGAACCAATGTGGTTAAGTGAGAAAGGGAAGAAAATCCCTTTCTTTGCTAGGGGTGTGGAAAGTGTTGGGTGAGGTGGCTAGCCTTAGCTTCAATTTTGGAAGTTAGTTGAAAGGCATGATCCAATGAAGAGATTGGGAAGAGTTATAATTTTTTTCTAAGGTGAGGAAGAAAAATATAATGTTCCTCCCCTTGGGGAACACTTATTTGTATCAACTTATGAAAATGAACATGAATATAAATTACTTACTCTTTGATTATTTTTTCTATTTATAAACAACAATTTCTAATTCCAGGTTTCATTTTTCAATATAACAAATAGGTATGCAACAATTAGTTGCATGTGTGTGTGTGTGTGTGTGTGTGTGTGTGTGTGTGTGTTCTTGAAAATTATAATAACATTAAGGTTATACCTTGATAACCTTTATACACAACATTAAGAAACAAATTCTTCTTGGCATCTGCATGTATGTATAGCTTAGTGGGCTAGCTTGACTAGTTGAGTGCTTATAGCTTCATGAAAGAGGTCTCAAGGTCGATCCCCTAAGATAGATACCTCTATTACATGCCTCACTCAATGTCTCTATCAAATCAAGTACAGTGACTAGAATTGACATGTTTACAATAGGTGCCACCGTAAAATGCAGAGAAGTGCCTAAGGGTTTCCACATGAGGTTTTTCTTGGAAAAAAATATGCATGTATTTATAACTTTCAATAATGAAATCAAATCAAATTATGAGCAAAAGATTGCATGTCTCACTCAATATCCCTATCGGATCAAGTGTCATAATTAGCATCGACATGTTTATAATAGCTACCACCATGAAATGCGAAGAAGCACCTAAGGGTTTTCCTGTGAGGTTTTCCTTGGAAAAAAATATGCATGTATTTATGACTTCCAATAATGAAACAAAAAACAAATTATGAGCAAAATATTTTGTTTCTTAATTCTTTTGAACTATAACCAAAGAAATACATGTGGTATAGGATGAAGAGTTGATTACCTTTTTTACCTAATAATTTATTTCTCCTAGTTAGCTTCGTTCCAACTTTTGCTCAAGGAGTCAAATGAATATCTCTCTGATCTAGCTTCTTGATTGTCTGAACCCACAACTCGGAAACCTAGAGTGGGGTGTAAAGTGACTTTCATAGACTACTCCATAGACTCTTTTTTATACTTACTACCCTCTTGCCTCTCTATGTCTACTCCAAACTTACCATTTTCCTTTTCCTTGGAAAAACTATTGAACTATTAAAAAAATTAAAAACATCACCTCCCAATATATCTCCAACATCCATTTATATAGTTAAAATAAACAATAAATAAACAACATTTTTTTTTTAAATCATTAATAACAAACATTATCACAAATTTAATGTGATCCTTTCTCCTTGATAATCCACAAAACTCTTAGTTTTCTCAAAATATGGAATGAGCTTCACTTCAACAAAACAAAACCGCAAAACATCAAGAAGTTTCTAGACTTAGAGGACATTCCAACTGATTGGTTTGATGGTGTTGCTCAATCAAATGGCGAGCAGAGTGGCACAGGTGGATTGATCAAGATTACAAAAAATTCTATCTACAAATGGACTTTCAACTGTGGCCCAGGCACCAACACCAGGGCAGAACTATTGGGTGCCTGGGCCACACTATTATTAGCCTCCAGACTGCATATTGACTCCCTCTAGATTCTCGGGGACTCCAAGACTATCATCGAGTGGTTAAATAACAGGAATGATCTTCAAGCCATTACTCTCACAACTTGGAAAGACAGAATCAAACACCTCCAACTAGATTTCAAAAACCTCAGCTACTTTCACATCTATCGAGAGCACAACATTCCAGCAGATCAACTCTCAAAGGCGGCTCTTCAGAAAAAAGTGGGCATCATATCTTTTAATCACTGGATTGATGGGTATGAGGGCCCAACACATTTTCTATCACTCTTCTAACTCCTATCTCACCTTCTTTGTGGATGCACAAGTCAAGATTATTGATCACCTACATTGTACTTCTCACTCTCCTACTTGATCTAACAGATCTTTGTATCCCTCCTTTCTACAATGCCCTCCTGTTTATTTTCTGGGCATTTCTTCAACTTTGAGCTTTCTTCCCTCTATTGGTCGAGAGACCATTATAGGTGAAAGTCATTTAACTTCATCAACATATTATTCAGCTGCTTTGTAAAATTATGTTTAGAGAATACATTATATATCAATATAATGGAGAAATTTTCCCTTTGAAAAAAAAGTTAGGTAAAATTTGATTAACTCGACGTGAGTCTTGACAAAGGTTGATAGAATATCATTAGACTTAACTAATCAATTGTTAACAAGAAGAAACCAAATTTAAGATAAAAAGAATATAAGATATCAAGAAGAATCAAGTTTAAAATAAAAAGAATATAAGATATCAAGAATAATTGATAGAATAATTGATAAGTAGTGAACTTAAATACTAATCATACAAAAATCTATTTAGACATTATTACTACATCACCTTGACTTTCAATCCACTACCTAACAACTTCCCAACATGGTCAAATAAACAAGATCTTGGTTTAATAACTCACCCAATAACTCTATATAGATAGAACCAACTCTATATGATACCTCCACTTTAAATGGATACAACCAACTCAATATGATACCTCCACTTTAAGAACGTACTCTTATACATGAGACATAGACACACCAATATAACATGTTTTGCTTATATAAATAAATTGCATGCTTAGCCTATACAAATTAATTATTGTATATGTATGATGTAATCAAAGATCATATACATATAGATACCCTTATGTTTATAATTTAAATTGTTTAACCAACTTTTACAACATGTATGAAATTATATATTCTTAATGTTGTATACGCACACTTAAATCATTTTTTATATTTAATTAAGAACACACAAAAAGATAAAAAGATGTTAAGACTAGATTGAGCACATACAAATGGTATTATGTGGTATCGCATATTTAATCACCCATGTAATAATAAACTATATTCCTTGTATTTGTTTTAGGTTTTCAAGGAGCAATGAAATGTACATACGCGATTCAACATATCTACATAATTTAAATAAGATTTTTAATTTTTCTAAGAACAAAGTTATTAACTTAATGAGAATTATGATTTCAAAATAAGAATTATAATCCGAAAACAACTCTTAAATAAAAAAACGGTGTTACTAGTAGCACCATTTTTTGTAACCAGGGAAAAATTACAACTTTTTTCAAGCATGGGCTTAAAGGATCAAATGGTTGCTCAAAACAACTTTCAAATCAACCCCCAAATCAAAAACTGGTGCTACCAATAGCACCATTTTTTGTAATCGGGTCAAAATTACAACTTTTTTCAAGCATGGGCTTAAAGGATCAAATGGTTGCTAAAAAGAAATTAAAAATCAACCCCCAAATCAAAAAGTGGTGCTACCAGTAGAACAGTTTTTCTAATCGGGTCAAAATTACAACTTTTTTCAATCATAACCTTAAACATAAAACAATTGCTTAGAAAAACCTTAAAATCAACACATAAATAAAAATGTGACGCTACCTAAAGAAAACT
>ML814937.1:45769-65345 GCA_009831015.1 Picea engelmannii | reverse complement strand
TTTCTTAATTTTTTTTAGTTTTTAATTGATAAAAAAAAAGAATTATATTTTAAAATAGTATTATTTAATTGCAATTATTTTCTATATATAGAAGTAAAGATAAAAAAATGTGTTAAAAATGGTATTTTTCACTATATTTAAAAAGTATGGAACCATAAATTAATTAAGGATACATAATTATATGAAAAATCTTAATTTAAAAAAAAATGGTGTACAACATTTTTAACATTGGATGAAGCATAGAAATATGATTAAAAACACCATTGAATAAAAAATAAAAATAAAAAAGTTTGAAAATGGATGAAAAAACACCGTTGAGGAGAAAAAAATGAACAATTTGAAAATAAATGAAAAAACAAGCATTTAAATAAAAAAAGTGGAAACCTTATGTATCAAAAAATTTAACATATCAAAAAACCACCTAAAAAGGGAGGGGGTGTTACCGGTAGCACCATTTTTTAAAACGGGATAAAAAACTTGACCCCCCAAAAAACGAGAATTATATAGAGTTCTCATTAAGTTGGTAACTATGTTTAAAGTCATACGAACTATGCTCGCCCAAAAACAACTCTTTTATTAGATGAAATGTGATGCAAAAAAAAGCCATTAGATCCTCATGTCTCATGACAAACATTTTGAGATATACCACATTCATTATGAAAACCAGGATTCCTTTCTAATTCATGTGACCTCAAGTTTTGCATAAAAAAAAAAAACCTTGATAAGACTATACCTCCACTCTCCTAGTGATCTCATCCCTTCTCACACTAGAGTGCCCTTCTTATCCCTCTAGACAACCTCACTCTAATTACATGTATCCAATTGCATCCAAATTAATGTTACTTGGAAAATCCTTATATCATACATGACAATATTGAAAAATCCCTATATTATACGGCACAATTGGACAACATCTAAGCATCATTTCTCATATATTAAAATATAACCAATATGTGATAACCTCATTTTTATCAATATTATCATATGACCCTTGTTAAGACCACTCTCTTATTTGTTAGTTCATAATAAATATGTGCATTCATTATCCTCATTGGGATTACATACATTAAGCATATATAAATTAGGTATATATATTTGGCATCCCCACATAGGATTACATTCATCGAACTACCTACAATTATGCAAGTATTATAAATGCAACATCCCCTACATGGGATTATATAAATGTAGCATCCCCTACATGGGATTACATACATAAAACACGATCTATATTATGATAAGAATTTCATTTAACAACTTAATTAGCATAAATAAAATGTGAAAATTGAAATCACTAATTACCATCATATGGCATATCAATGAAGTATAAATATCAGTCAACTATGATTACATATTGCATAATCACAAGTTAAAAATAACTATTTACACATCACATCGTTTGATATGCATAAACTACTATGGTCAAACCTAGTAAAAGGAAATTGACTTTATTTAATAAATAATGAGAAGATCTTAGTGGGGTTTAAATAAAGGCTCAAAATGTGGGGCACTATATACACTTGTCCTTCAAGAAATTGTGTCCCAAAGTAATAATCAACGCTTGAAAAGGGGAAATCTCAATGAGTAGTCCTTGCATCTATCCTAGTAGTCGGTCTCAACTACAAAGGAATCATACATGGCACAAAACATCTTCAAGAAAAATATAGAAATTCTTGTGCAACCTTATAGGTTGGTTGGAAATTACTAGCTTGAACCATACAAGGACCTTTACGGGTTTCTTTTTATCAATCTTATCCTAAGTCAATTCACCTCTTCATAAGGTAACAACTATAGAAGTGTAATTTGGTCATCAACCTTAACTAAGAGTCCCATCCCAAAATAAAAACACAAAACAGCTTCACAAGTCAACGTATCAATAAAATACATGTTGATTCAACATTCACATTTCGACACCACAGATATACATATGATACCACATACCACAATATAATAAAAGCATAGCTTCACAATGTTTCAATCCTGTAAGAACATCATTTCTAGGATCATGTTGTAGGCCCCCCTTCACAATTTCCTTACTAACACACACAAAAATGCATAATTAAACACAAGATATTGTTATAGCGATGTGACATCAATGTTTTATCGTTGACCAAGATAATGATCAAACATAATATGCCCACATTCCTTGCTATGACAAAATCATCACTACACTTGTTTCGGGGTTAAGGCTCTTTACCAACCACACTCAAGTATGAAGGTAGTGTAGGGGCATAAGTTATGCCCCTAAGTTGGCTAAATTCCTTCTATACACTGCCAACTTAATTTTGGCGAAGTTGGCAGTGTATTCAAAGAACCAATAGGATTCAAGATGATGGTGTCAACCGTAAGGGTAAATAGTTTTTATTTGAAAGGTTTTTCAAAATCATTGCAATCATTTTTATTTTAGACGTTTCGTACCAACAATTGTGGTCCATCATCGGGAAAGAATGAATTCGTTTGAAACGTCAAAAATAAAAATGATTGTGATGATTTTAGAAAACCTTTCAAATAATGATATTGATCGCAAAAGTCTTAGATTTGAAATAAATAGTTTTTATTGCAAAATGAGCTAGATCATTAAATGAGGAAACCCTATATAGGTTTGAGTCACATAATTAAGCTCAAAGAAATATACTCACAATAACACCATATGATATTATCAATGAATAACCAATGCATCTATTACAAAGGAGTTTACCTTCTTATATATCATTGTTCATTAAACAAATCATTTCCACTTATAAATGTGGGATAGATTGTTTTACACAAAAAATGAACATTGACATATAATTCTAAAGTCATAAAGTGACTTTATTACATAGTAAGCCTTATATCTCTAATACCCCCTCCCCCCATAAGGCACATAGTGTTGAAACAAATTGAAATCAAATACATATATTGAATGTAAAACACATAAAATGAACACTAAACATCAGTAACATCCTTTAGAAACTTCTTCTTTGAACACAGTTCCTAGACCAGTTTGAACTCCATCAAGTTGCCTCATAACCCTCGTAAAGGTGTAGATGTTGAGTTGAATTCCCGAGTTCTCGGATTCTACCTCCCCGAATTCTCGAATCACGAATCTCCCAAATCAATTACTAGACAACAATCCACATGCATGTCGTGTAACCTCACTAGTAGACTGCAATCCACATGCATGTCTCTCCAACTAATGAGGGATCTTTCCTTAGATCCACATCTTCTTAACTAACGGGAAAACAATACATTTTGAGTTATCAACTTATCCCTTGTTGTTTTCAAAGTGTGGGCTTCCTGAAATGCATACAATCTCTTTTCATTAGTAGATTATTCACCATCACTGGCATCAGGTGGATCTTCAATCATGGCTACACTCGCTATATGTTGTCAATCATGTTTGACCTCTCCCTTACGAACACTTAATACAATACCACAAAAATAGTCATCATAATCCAGTTGATCTCCTACCAATGCTAGTACCAAGTCTTCCCAAAACATGCATGAGACATCCTTATTCAGTCGAATTATCCACTTCCCACCATTGTGATTTCCTAGGTCCTCCCACAAAGTTTAAATACCCACAATATTGTTTTCCCTTAAAATATTATAGTACTCTGCATTCACATCTACAACAGATTTTTTTGATGCATGATATGATTTCCAGGCATTATCGTCGGTGGTCGCCCGATGCATAGAAGAATCTGTCATGGAGAGACGGCACAAGCTTGGATAATCCAAGTAACTGAGAGCATGCATCCTTATTTCAGGAACAATATGCTCCATCATCGATGTTCTCGATGGATGTTGTGATAGCCTCTCAACCCATTCGTTGTTAACCAAATTGGTGCCCCGACTTCTATCTACCCAGACTCCCTTAGCAATCGACAAGTTGAACACAAAGGCAGATCAAAATCTTCATCAAAATTTGTTCTATAAAAGAGGGATCTGCAATCACCGTAATTTATTTCTTCGCCTCAACACCATTGTTTTCCATTCTCAACAAAATTTGTCATGAAAAAAAATGGTTAAAACCCTAGAGACATTTCTCAAGCATAACTCTAAGTGAACTCTAATACCATATTACAAAATGAGCTATATCATTAAATGAGGAAACCCTAGATAGGGTTGAGTCACATAACTAAGCTCAAAAAAAGATACTCACAATAACACCATATGATATTATCAATGAATAATTGGTACATCTATTACAAGAGATTTTACTTCCTTGTATATCATTGTTCATGAAGCAAATCATTCCACTCATGAATGTGGGATAGATTGCTTAACACAAAAAGTGAACATTAACATATTCTAAAGTTATAAAGTGACTTTATTACATAGCAAGTCTTATATCTCTAATAGTTTTGGAGGGAAAGAAAGAAAACTATTTTTTATCATATTTTCAACTTATCTTTTTATAGGTTTACTCAAATTTCAAATGTAAGCACTCGTTGGATGCGAAATTAAATTCCACATGTAACAAGTACTTAGATTGCATACTTTTGATAGACCCTTAATTAAATAAACTAGAAATACATGAAAGTAACATCTTTGATGAAATGCACATTTTTTTCCTGTATTTACAGTTTATCTCATTGTGACTCTATAAAAAGTATGCATAGTAGGTACTCATTGGATATGGAAATTAGTGTCTATACATTAAATTTGAGTAAACTATAAGGAGATAAGTTAAAAATACAATTAAAAAATAATAATTTTCTTTCTTTCCCTTGGAAAATTCATAACTCTTATTTTATTATTTTACTTATGAGACTCATTTTAGACCTCAAAATTTTAGACTCATTTTAGACCTCAAAAGGTGTCTCTCATATACTATTTCCTAACTTCTTTGAGATGCTCACTACCCACTTGTCCCTTTACATGTCTTCCAAATTTACCGTTTCCATCTTCCTTGAAAAAATATGTAATCCATAAGTTAAAAAAAACCGAAACATATCTCTCGTGCTACTAATTTATATAGGTGAAATTAAAATAAAACAATCATATAAAGGTAGGTGAGATTTCAATGACTCAATGGGAGTCTTGAAAAAGGTCAATAAAAGGTTGACAAACTCAACCCCCCCATTCTTGACGAGAAGGGGTAAAGTTTTAGATAAGATATCAAGAGTCGTTGAAAGACACTTGGACTCCAAAACTAACCACAAAAAAAAAAAAAATTTAAGCATTATCAAATCATCACCTTGACTTTCAATTAATCGCATAACAACTTACTCACGTGGTCACTAGTATTGATTGCATAACAACTTACCCATATGATAACATTGATAACATGTATAGAATCTATTAGGTTAATAACTCACCCAAAAACTCTACATGGATACAACCAACTATATTTGATACTTCCACTCTACGAATGTATTCTCATAGGGCATAGATACACCAATATAACGTTTCCTTACATAAATTGTGTGTTTAACCTATACAAATTAATTAATGCATCATATAAGACATGCATATAATGTGATCAAAGATACTGTACATATCCATTCATCTATAATTTAAATTGTTTAAACAACATTTAACACATATATGTGGAATTACACTTTCTTAATGTTGTATATACATATTAATCACTTTTCATCTTTAAATAACCACACATAAAATACATCATGACCATATTGACCACATACAAACAATATAAAGTGATAGCACATAACTAATCACCCACATAATAATCGATCATGTATTTGATACTTATCTCAATGTAGATTTAATGAATCCCTCATGGAGCAAGAAGAAGTAAGTACACAGTCCAACCCAATCAGGGAAACTAAACAAGACTCCTAACTTTCTCAAACCACAAAAACTCTACTTGCCTAAAAAAAATCATATATCATGTGGATTACAAAGTGGGCGGAGGCCATTACATCCTCGCGACCCATGATAGGGATCCCGAGGTCTACCACATTTATTGAGGGAACTAGGTGTTGTGTATGTGTTATATTCTTTGCATGTGGTGGTGTGGGGTGTGTTGGATTTTTACTTGCCCCCCCTGCTCTGTGAATGGCAACGCGTTGAGCCACATTCATTGAGGGAACTAGGTGTTGTGTATGTGTTATATTATTTGCATGTGATGGTGGGGGGGGAGGCGGTGTTGGATTTTTCCTTGGCCCCCCTGCTCAGCGAAGGGCAACACGTTGAGCCAACAGGGTTTGGGGCAGCACTTTGAAATTTTTTGGGAGGTGGTTTTCGCTATTTTTAGCAATTTTCTAATTTAATCCTAGATCAAGGGATTTGGGTTGCAATCTAATGTGTAAATGTATTATGGTTTTGGAAGTTGTGGAATACCTAAAATATTGTATATATTGCATTGTGAATGGTGAAACTAATACAATGAAGATTTGAAAGGTGCGGCACAAAGGAAAGTTGGTTTTCTCCTAGTTAAGGGTTTCCAACGTAGATCTCTATGTACTATGTGTATGAGCCATTGATTAATTTATGTTTTGCTTAAGAATCTATATGCATTGTTTTGCTTCACATGTTTAAAACAACTTACATGTGGTATCAGAGCTCATTTTTTGCTTCAGGGGGGATGTCTTTGTTGCTAAGGGTTTCGCTCGGTTTTTACAGATCAAGTTTATCTTGGGTCTGTGATAAACCTAGGTTTAGTGGGAGATTTGCACTATTGATTCATGTGTTTAAAGAGAATGGTGAGCATTTCTAGAATTGAGATTGAGAAATTTAACGATCAAAATGGAAGCTCAAGATGAAGGACCTTCTTGCAAACAAAAAACAATGGATCGTTGTGGATCTTGGTATAAACCTACTGGTACGTCGAAAGAAGTTGGGAGAAGCTGGAAAAAATAGAAATGAGTATGATTCAACTCTGTCTAGCAGATTCGATGTTACTGAATGTGTCGAGAGAATCTACAACCACGGAACTATGGGATAAGTTAGGAAATTTGTATCAGTCAAAGTCCTTGGGAAACAAATTGTTTCTTCGAAAGATGATGTATCATCTTAGGATGGAAGATGGAGATTATGTGATAGATCATCTAAATGTCTTTGATACTCTGATAATTCAACTCGTCTCTGTTGATATTAAGATTGTGGAAGAAGATAAGTGTATTACTTTTTTATGTTCTTTGCCAAGCTCCTGGGATAATCTAGTTGTAGCAATTGGTAATACCACTTACTTTGCATTGAAGTTTGAGAATGTAGTTGCATCATTGATATCAAAAGAGATGAGGAAAAGCATGGATAGTCAAAAAATGAATGTTTTATTTTTAAGAGGTCGTCCCCAAGATAGGAATAAAAATAAGTCTTCGGGGGGGGGAGAGATATAAATCTAAAGGTAGATCTAAATCTCCAAGAAAATCTTTGATGAAATGTTAGAAATGTGGTAAAGCTTGGCATTATAAGAAAGATTGTTGGTCGAAGAATGTTGATAAAGAAAATGGATCTGATGATGCCTCTTCCACAGAGGCAAAAACCTCTACTGAAGTAGGAGGTGATGTTTACCTAGCATCTATAGGTATGCACGTAGATCGTGGAGTATGGTTGATCAACTCGAGTGCTTCATTTCATATGACTCCTCACATGGAGTGGTTCCATGAATATGAAAAGTGTGATGGTGGTAATGTCTTCCTAGGAGATGACTCGAAAATCAAAATCATGGGACATGGAAGGGTTAAGTTGTTGTTGAAAGATGGAAGGATTAGAACTCTCCCTGGGGTTCTACACATACAAATCTAGTCGAGAGCCTAATATCAATAAGTAAGTTGGATGATGCAGGTGTGGATACTTTATTGGGAAAGGGAACTTACAAGATGGTGCAAGGAGAAATGGTGTTGATGAGGGGGGTTCTGTGTGGAACTATGTACAAGTTGTCAGGAAGCACTTATACTTATGGGTGTAACAATTATATTGTCCTTGAACAGAGAAATGAAGAAGACGGTATATATATTGTCCCTGGAGAGAAGACCATGCTATGGCATCAAAGGTTGGGACGTATTTGAGAGAAGGGCATTCGAGCATTACATGGTAAAGGTATGGTTCAAGGCATGTCTTATTGCAAACTAGATTTTGATTTCTGTGAACATTTGCATATATGGTTAATAGAACGGGTAAGATTCTCATCTGGTGCTACAAGAGTAAAGGGAATCTTAGAATTGATACACAATGATGTGTTTGGGCATGTGCATGTTCTATCACTAGGTAAATATGTGTATTATGTTTTATTCATTGATTATTTTTCAAGGAACATGTGGATTTATTTTCTTAAAAAGAAATTTGAGATATTTGGTAAATTTCAGGAGTTTAAGGTTCTTGTGGAAAATCAAATAGAGAAGAAAATAAAGGTGTTGAGGACAAATAATGGTAGAGAATTCTATGAAAATGAATTTGAAGAGTTGTGTGGTATAGCAAGGCAGAAGACTACTCCATAGACACCTCAATAGAATGGGGTTGCAGAAAATATGAACATGACATTGATGGAAAAAACAAGGAGCATGCTCAATGGTGTCAGGTTAGGACAAGAATTTTGGACAACGACGGTGGGTACTGCATGTTACCTGATAAATAGATCACCTTCGTCAGTGTTGGTGGGAAAAACTTTGCATGAAGTATGGACTAGTTAAAAAAACCCTCTTGAACATCAGAGTGTTGGAAAGTGTATATTTTTTTGTTATAAAGATGGTATAAAAGGCTATAGACTTTGGAACCCATAAAGTAAGAAGGTTGTCTACATTTGAGATGTTGTCTTTAGAGAGGTTAAAGATGTTCCCACAGAGGAATTCCTACCAAGGGAAGAAGAACTTGATAAAATAGAGTTTGAGTTCGATGATAAAAAAATCTGACTTAGCAGAAGAAGAACCTCAGACTCCAGTATTGAAAATATTAGTGAGAGAAAGAAGGTAACCAGAAAGGTATAGTCCACCCGATTTTCATGTTAATTTTGTTTTATCTATTATTGATGATGATTTCAGAATTGTCAGGGAAGCAGTGGATTCAAAGGATAATAAACTCTGGAAGAAGTCCATGGTTGAAGAGATGGATGCTTTGGATAAGAACGAGGCTTGGGATCTAATTGAGTTGTCAGTTAGAAGAAAATATGTTGGTAGTAAATGGTTGTTTAAGAAAAATTTGAATGTGGAAGGTAAAGTGGAGAAATACAAAGCACATCTAGTAGCAAAAGGATATTCCCAAGTAGAGGGAATTGATTTTGGTGAAATATTTTCTCATGTTACTAAATTAACTTATGTTAGATTCATGTTGTCTATTGTTGTTGCTTTTGATCTTGAAGTAGAGTATATGGATGTGAAAACAATGTTCCTACACAGTGATCTTGAAGAAGAAATATACATGAAACAACCAAAAGGTTTTGTAGTGAAGGGAAAGGAGTTGGTTTGTAAGCTAAAGAAATCACTATATGGTCTGAAGCAATCACCTGGGATGTGGTAGTAAAAGTTTGACACATACATCCTTGGACTGAGATTTGTGAGAAGCAGGGCTAATCATTGTATATATTCCAAGCAGATTGGTAATCACTTCATTTATGTAGTGTTGTATGTTGATGACATGTTGTTAAGAAGCAACAAAGATGTTATCAAGGAGGTGAAATCACAACTATCCTCCAAATTTAACATGAAGGATCTCGATGTTGCTAACTTCATTATGGGAATGGAGATTAAAAAAGATCATGCAAACATGAAACTCTAGTTGAATCAGAGAAAATATGTTGAGACAATATTGCATAGGTTTAATATGCAGGAAAGTAAATCGGTAAAGTCTCTATTCTTGTAGGTGTAAAGTTATCTGCAGATCAATGTCCCAAAACACAAGAAGAGAAAGAAGACATGTCACGAGTAACCTATGCTGGTGTTGTTAACAGTCTGATGTATGCAATGGTATGTACTAGATCATACATTTCCCATGCAGTGGAAGTTTTGAGTAGATATATGTCAAAGCCAGGGAAGGAGCATTGAACAATTGTAAGGAGGGTTTTTGGGTACCTGTGTGGGACTACAGATTATGCAATCTACTACCAAGGGAGACCTAGATGAGACAAAGATATATATATATATATATNATAGGGGTTCGTTGATGTTGATTGGGTTGGAGATCTTGATCGCAAGAGATCCACAAGTGGTTATCTGTTTAAACTATTTGGAGGAGCAATCAGATGGATGAGTAGGAGACACATTGTAGTTGCACTCTCAACTACAGAAGTTGAATACATGGAAGCCACTCATGCAAGTAAGGAAGTTGTATGGCTGCAGAGGTTGTGTTTAGGTATTGAGTTTGCACAGCAAGTTGTAAGGCTAGGGTGCGACAATCAAAGTGCAATCTTTCTAGCAAAGAACCCGACTTATCATTCAAAAACGAAACATATTGATGTGCAGTATCACTTTGTGAGAGATATGGTTGAAGACAAGAAGGTGTTGTTGGAGAAGGTTGACACCTTGAAGAATGTTGCAAACCCCTTGACGAAGTTTGTCAATACAGAGAAGTTCTCTTGGTGTAGAGAATCAATGGGTATTGTTGCCCTGAATTTGTGATAGTATCAATCACTGGAACCTCGGGCTTGCAAAGAAAAGGAGAATGTTGGGTATATGTTATATTCTTTGCATGGGGGGGTGTTATGCGTTGTATTTTCCCTTAGCCCCCCTGCTCGACGAAGGGAAACTCCCTGAGCCGACGGGGTTCAGAGCAACACCTCAAAATTGTTTTGGGGCGACTTTTTGTTATTTTTAGCGGTTTTCTAATTTAATCTCAGATTAAGCGATTACGGTTCTAATATAATCTGGGTAAACGAATTAGGGTTTTGGAAGTTGCGGAATACCTAAAATATTGTATATATTGTATTGTGAATGGTGAAATTAATACAATGAAGAGTTGAAAATGTGCAACACCAAAGAAGGTTGGTTTTCTCCCGATTAAGGGTTTCCCACGTAAATCTTTGTGTACCAAGTGTATGAACCATTGATTATTTTTTTTTTTCCTTAAGAATCTATATGCATTGTTTTACTTCACAGGTTTAAAACTTACACTAGGCCTCCTAGCCCAATTCTCCAACCTCAAGGTTTGCAAAGGAAAAGGTCTTTGATGGGTATATACCTCCAACCCTCTTAGTAATCTCATCCATTTTCATACTGAAATTCCCTCGGTATCCCTCTAGTAGCCCTCATCCCAAGTCCATATATACAATTGCCTTCAAAATAATGGTTACATGGGCAACTCCCTTTATCTTACATGTCACAATTGGCTAAGCAACTTTTAGAGCATCATATCTCATGTATTAAAGTAAAACCAATATGTGATAACCTCCTTGCTATCAATATCATCTCATATATATAAATAAAACCAATAAACAATAGCCTCCTTAGATCGACATTGTAATTCAATCCCTACAAGGTCTATTTTCTGATTTGATAGTTCTTAATAACATGTGAATATTTTTCATTTATCATCCCCACTAGGATTACATACAATAAACATATAAGTTAGACACATTTAACATCCCCACACGAGATTACAACATCAAATCACCTACAATCATGTAGGTATCATAAATGCAACATCCCCTACACAAGATTACATAAATAAATCACATAAAACATGATAAATGATGTTCATTTCATTGAACAACTTACGTGTAATAAATAAAATGTGAAAGCTAAAGTCACTCACTAACAGCATATGGCATCTCAAAGTAGTATAAACATAAGTCAATCATGATCGCACATCGCATAACCACAAGTCAACAACAACTACCTACTCACACAATTCACACCACCTAATATGCATAAATTGGTATAGTCAAAGGCAATTGACTCTATTTAATCAATGACAAAAGAATTGAGTGGGGTTTAAACAAAGGCTCAAAATGTGGGGCACTAAACAAACTATAAACAAGCTTGATGTTGGTTTATGTGTGTGTACCACCATGTGAGGGCTTGTTCTTTCATKTGTACCACATCTTCAAGGGTCTTCATAGAATCTATCTAACTACAYTGAATTTTGAAGTAGGCTTCCAGACTAGGAATACAAGAGTCAAGCTTGACCCCTTCTAGGGCTCCATCAAACTTAGGGATAGAAAGTTGTGTCTAATGTAAAATAKTGTTGGGAAACRGGGATACCAATGGTACTATTGGGTGGTTGCAAGTAGCATTGCAAGGATTGTTGAGGGCTTTCTTGCAAGGTCTGCTACTAACTGATGATAAGTTACTAAAACATATTCATCRTATCYTGCATTGTTTTGGCTTTAAATTCCTATTGTTGCTCRACTTGTTATCATTGTCAAATAACAATGATTTCCAAAAAGAGGTGTTGTTCCAATATCTAGTCTRCCAAGATTTGAGAAATGTTGAAGCCYTGAGAGTCTCTAAAGTAGTTGAGGAAACTAAGGGCAAAACAAGGAATGAGAGAATAGGTTGGTTTTGCAATTTAATTCAGTCATTCASAAGTCACAAATGCAAATTAGGGAGCTTGGGAAAAATTACAAGTGTGAGACTATTCCCYTGATTCTTTTGAGTGGAACCARGTAATAAACGCYAAAAATAATCTGARAACGAGTAGAATGCTATAAAAACTAATGGATCCAATAGTTTTRACCAATGCCTACAACTAYCAAAGAAGTTATGAAAATAAACTACAAATAAGTAAAAAGATTATGAGCAAATATAGGTTACCTATTCATCACTTGAATCGCTTGAAGGAAAATCCCAAGCATGGAGAASTTAAGAGGTTAGAGTTGTGAAACCCTAGAAAAACCTTMATTTTAAGGCTCATTGATCTCGGCACAAAACAACAATGCAAAAGAGATATGCACAAGAGAGCAATTAYGCGGGTATGAGAAGAGATATTGCCACAAAGTACATATATCATACAMTCTTCATTGTATTATCTATCTTCCTTGTATTATCTATTTATAGAAGTACAAAATTGGTGGAAAGTAATCATTTTTTACAAAGTCTCTTAAAAATACAATTAAAATACAATTAAATATAYATATTTAGGTGTGACCAAGCACCCTATGAATTATGTACAATTAGATAAGAAAAAAATAAAATGAAAAGTGCAAATTACAATTATAATATAGTTTAACTAAGACCACTAAAAACTTAGAAACTGAGTCTCGACAGAATCCTTTAGGGAACTCCCATCAACAATAAATCATTTCTCGCTTAAGTAAAAGGAGAATCTTGAATGAGCTCTTAGGATACATGTTTATTATAAGTGACCTCCAATTTGGTATAATTAATGAACAAAACCAACACAATAGATGTAAATTTTAAAATGATATAAAATTACTATGACATCAACTAAACTCATCTGGAAACCCTACCTTGTTAACAATCTTTTAGACAAACGAAGACCTTCTACGGGATAAATCAACAATAGCCACCTGCTGCATACTATTCCGTCTAAGTTCACTCTGCTTCTTACCAAAAGGCATTAATCTTAACAAATTAGAACGCTGATCCCAATTTTCCTTTTAATATTATCACCCCTCCCATCTAAGAATATTAGCAACAATTAAGACTCCCTGCCCCAATTCATAGAGATATTTAAAAGCAGCTATTACGCTACGTTATTGTTTAGTGGAAACTTTAAAACAATCAATTGCTTTTACAATCTTTGAAAAGTTTCTGCCAAAACAATTGGAATATAATTGCTTTTTGTGAAGTTCTCTTATTGGAGCTTCTCTGAAAGGTAAGAGTGTCATAAGACCAAGAATTTTGGTGTGCAGCTGTTCTTTTTAATGAAAATATCATCATGGTATTTCTTCATTCAACTTTGGAAACTTCTTCACAGGCTCGCTTTGCACCATCTACTGTATTTCTAAGAAGCATTGCAATAGTCATTGGTCCAACTCCACCTGGTACTGGAGTGATCCATCCAGCAACCTCCTTGCATTCCCCAAAAGCAACATCTCCCACTAATCTGTAGCCTAATTTTCTGCTCGGATCATCCACTGCATTTGTCCCAACATCAATAACAGCAGCACCTGGCTTGATCCAATCTGCTTTGATCTAGATGAAACCAACACAGTAATGGTGCATGAGTTCCGAAATGCAAAACACAACATGAAAGTTAAATAAGGAACAAACTTAACATAACAGACATATTTTCAACATGAAACATCAATAAGAAAGTTAAACACAAGTTTCTAAGTTTCAAAGATTGAAAAAGTGTATATGCTTCTACGAATAAAGAAAATAGAACGCTGAGTACAAATTGTAAATTATTTCTTTTGTATGACAAGAGCTGGTCACACTGCAAATTTACGATATTTAGTATCGCTAATGATTAACCAGGAGTACAAAGCATTCGCATAAAAGCTATACTACCCTAAGGTCCCTCAAATATCATGGGATGGGGCTCAGGGATGGAAACATAAAACGTTAAAAAATATAGAAATGAATTCCTAAAGATCTACAACAAAAAGTATGTAGTTGTTATATGTAATAGTATATGTGATCATTTGACAAGCCAAATAAGCGTGGAAGCATCAAGTTAGACACATACTTCACTAGTTTCCTTATAGCAGAAATAAATCTGAAGTGGAGAAGTAGACTAACGGGTACTGTTTGATAGCTTTAGCAATGCGCATAAAACATTTTGATATATCTGTTCTATTTGCTGGCCTAAAATAATTAATATGAGGAAATATATATTGCTATCTACAAGTGAATGAATTTATTTTAATATGATGCATTATGCAGCCTTCTATGATAGGCTTAGATTGCAAAAACAAAGGGATTTAAAGAGGAGAACAAAAGGTTTCCATTTGCATTCTTTTTTAATGTAATACATTCACCTTATTACTTTACAATGTACTGCATAGATTTTACTCCAAACTAGCTGGCAGTCAGAGAGATCGGCAGACAGTTCTTCAAATGATCAATCAGATGAGTACAACTACAAGATGGGGACTAATTGTTGCTGAAGTTGTGGACTTCAGAAATTAATATTGAATTCATATTGTATATCCCAAGGAGAAATGCACCTTTATTTCAATATTGAATTTACATTGTATATCCCAAGGATAAATGCACCTTAGAATATGGTTTTTGAAATCAATATTTTACTAAACTCTGCTGCAATTGATCATATGTTTAATTATGCTTTTGTTTTAAGTACTAGAGTTGTTTTTCATTGCCTAGTTATAGCAGAGGTAAGTGTATTTCTTGTTATTTTTATTTTAATGTCAAAAAAGAAAAAAGAAGAATAACAACAAAAGCTATCCGTTCCTGAGGATGTCCAGGTGGGTGCAGGGTGCTTGAATGCCCCTGTACCATACCAATAACATTCCTGACACTTCAGAGTGTCCCTCAATGTTGACAATATTCCCCAGCATCCCCAGGGAAGGAGGAATGTGGGGACATGATCAGGATGCTTGAAGAAAACAATGCAAACAAAAAGGCAAGCAGCCAATAGATGGAGGGAACTTCCATTGTCTTTCCTATAGTTGAAGGACCATGACCAGCAAATGGTTAATAGCTTAAAAATAACTATCACCTGTTTATGATGGATCTATTTCCTTTTCCTCTTGAGATTTGCAGCCGGTGCAAACTGACTTGGAAGGATTACTTGGAAAGGCTATACCAGATGCCCCAAAACACTAGCTCATAATACATATGGAAACTGGGTTCACACAAATATGGGTGGATATAAAATAGGGGAATACTGTTGTATAAAAATTAACTCTGGAATTTTGTGGATAGTACTATTTGGACGATGCAGACTTTGAAAGTGTTCTCTAAATTATCATAGTCATAAAGCTGGCTACAGCACTTATTTTGGGCTCTCTAATGTCTGATGGTATCTGTTTTGGCACTCTTCTTTGTACTCTTTTATTTATTTCAGTGCTCACAGATATGCTTTAGCACTCCCAATGCTTACTCATCTTTGCAAATTTTATAGGCCCAGTGGCCATTTATGGCCACCAACAGACTTTTGTAGTGTACGGATTTCACACTTTGTACTCTTCATACACATATCCCTTTGGATGTGCATGGGTGTAGTACCTGTAGTGCATACATTGTACATAACCTACCTGTGGATGACAACAAGACCCTTCCACTTGTCCTTGTGACAACCAATTTGTGTCAATTTATCTCCTTGGAGTCACCTTGACTAGCCTAGATGAATGACCATGGTTTATCCATTTGATCTCTATCACTTTGACAAGGTCCCACTTTGCATTTGTTCCCTTTGTTTTGACCCTTGGTCTCATGTTTCTCCTAGCTAGACCCTTTAAGTTCTCAACATGAGGCACTTTCCAAGTAACTTGATCAAGCCTTGAGCTTCATCCCCTTGATTTGGTCCTAACAAGTTGGGAATGCCTCATTTTGAGTACCCAAATCCGTTTGATCATGCTTTTCAGGGGGCTTACTTGGTCAAACTTCCTTTTACATTACTCAATGTAGGCACAAGAAGCATACTATGGATTTTTCAATACCTTGTTGCACTTGTCTCCCACAACCTATGGATTGTCAGCTTTTGGGATTACTCCAAAAGTGTTTTCTCCTAGCTAGGAGAGCACTAGGTCTCCTAGTCCTTTGGTGACGCTTAATGGACATATAGATGGCATAGTTTGAGTGGATGCTTAACCTTGGATAGAGTGATAGCATGGTGCACTTACCTAGGAGGTTGTTATGCTATGTGGCATGATGACTAACCCATTGGGTGCACACAATGGGTGAGTCAATTGCTTGATTAGGAGATGTGCCTACCTAGGAGGATGAGCGCTAGGCACTTAAACGGAACTTTGCCTTAAGAGCATGGGACCATGTGACATACACCTTGGAGGTTGGATACTTGACTTGAGGATGATTGGGTTGAGGAGCATACTTCATGGAGGTTGGTTGTGGAGCTGGACACATATGTTGAGGAGAAGCGTTGGAGCAGGTAACTACCTAGGAACACATGTTGAGAAGCATTGGGCACTGTTAGCACACTTTTTCACCCTCCAATTGAGCTGATATATCTGAAAAAATAGCAATGAAAAGGCGGCTAATTAAAGGAGAAAAGCCCCAAATTTTCATAGGCTATACCCCTCTCCGTTTGGGCTGGTGCTTGCTAGCCTCAGGGGGGAGTCCCTAGGGTGATTTTCTGTTGTATTAAGGTCTGATTTTCTGCAAATTATGACAAAAAACAATGGCTGATATGTCTTGGACAGCATGTTAAAACTGCCCAAGACATGGGGGAAAAGATAATTTTGTTTGCTTGAAGGGATCCTGTAGGGTTAGCATAAGAGAAATAGAAAGAGAAACTACTCAAAAGATAGCTAAGTCACAATGAAAAGTAATGAACTACTTAATCGATTTGCAAGAATTAAACAAAACACCAACAAGAAGGAAGGTTCGGAAACAAACACAACTTCTTTATTATCGGCTTGTGAAAGGGTTGATTGAGCCACAATCAACAAGTCCACAATTGTACAATGATCACCCTTGCTCAAAGAGAGAGTAGCTAGACTAGAGAGAATAAGATAGGAGAGAGAGAGAAAGTATGTGCCACTGCCGCAAAAATCCGACCAATAACCAATGTAGACCATCCAATATATAGTGTTCAAGGGCACACTTACCAAGGAGGAGAGACTATGGCACATGAGAGGTGGAAAGAGGAATAGAAAGCATGTGCATGAGGAGTGGAGATGAGTAGGAGAGGGAGAGGCTACAAGCACATGAAGAGTGGAGTAAAACACCACATGTGAGAATCTAAAAAGTGGCAAAGGGAGAAGATGTGCATGAGTGCTTTGGGAGATGTGCATGGGTAAGGTAGAATAGAATAGGAGTGTGAGGAAAATAGGAATTAGGCAGTGAGAAAAATAGAGACTAGTAAATAGACTAAGCGCATGCTAAAGGGATATTTCAATTAATGAGTGAAAAGGGAGGAATCAATGCACACAAGAGAGAGGATGCGCCCTAAATTTTAGGGAGGGTGCACTAAGAGATGGGAAAAAAGGGAAATATAAGCCACGTGTGAGGATGAGGCTCCAAAGAGGTGCACATATGGAGTAGAATGCTCAAGAATAGGATTTAGGAAAGACACATGGCGCATGCAAGGTGGAAGGAAGAAGTAATGGAGAAGAAAAGAGCCACACGTGTGAGGGAGAGAGGAAATAGAGAGGGTGCACTTTGAGAAAGAGGGAGGGAGATAATGAGGTCAAGCAATGCACATTAGCTTTAAGGAGTGAGGAAAAAGACATGGAGGATAAAATTAGAAATCCAACAAATGTCTAAATGCTAGATTTGGCCAAGTAAATTATGAGTTAGCCAAGGAGGAAATTCGCCCTATTTTTTAGGGATTTCCCTATTTTTTAGGAAATTAGTGTTTAAAAGCAAATTAAGAGGAATTTGGGGAAATTAATGCATAGAAAGTGAAGTTATGTCGAGTGAGAGAAAGTTAGTGAGAAAATTAAGCCTTGATTGGCTAAATCATCTCCATGGGATTGCCACCTCACCTATGTGCCACCTCTTTCACTTTATTCAATTTTTCGTTGACTTTATTGTTTTTTCCTTGGAAAGTGTGCCCCTCTTTAATTAATGCCATGTAGATGCCACATCACATTGAAACTCTGCCAAATGTTGAAATCTAAGCTTGCCACTTGTCACCTCTGGAGCCAACCACCCATGTTATTTATGGACACGGCTAAAATAGGGTATGACTCCTAAATTTTAGGAAACTGTCAAAAACATTCAAGATGACTAGGAGAACACTGTCATATGTCAATTGTTTAAAAATAGACACTGCTAAAATAGAATATGCTTGCATGCCAATGATATCATACTCATCGAATTCAGTTTTTCGAGAGGATTCCAAATCCACAATCAGAATTGACATGTGAGCCCTGGTGCTCAACCTGCTAAAAATAGAAATTTCATGCATGTCACCCAGAAAATGTCCAAAAGACTCTAAATGTCTCCATCAATGTTTCACACTCAGAATCTCAATCTGAGGCTTGAATCTCAACCTACTAAAAATAGAAAGTTCTTGCATGTCGCCCAAAAAAGTGTCATCAAACCTAGAATCATGCAAGGATCAACCCTATATGCTCAAAATTGTCAACTGAGTCTCTCAAACCATGTTTCCTAAAAAGTAGGGACACCTATTGTATGTAAACATCTCTCTCAAATGCATAGGAAACCGAGCTAGATCTAACTCTGAAACAAAAAAAACCATGTACCGATCATGTACCTGTCTCTGATGGGAACCAATCTTTGACTCAACACAAGTGTTAAACTCTGGGAGAATCACAGAATGCCAGACAAATAGTGCATGTTGGCTCCTAACCCTCAAGATTTTCAAAGGTGAAAATCTAGGGGTTAACAATGGCGACTCAAGGGGATAGGATCCCCCTGTGGAATGTCGAGAACCATATGAATCTATGTGTCTGTAAAATTGAAATGATGCTCTGTGAGAACTCTGTAAGAACTCTGTAAGATATACCAATGAAGCTATGTGAGAATTGAGAAATATGTACCAAGAATACCCCTGTCAATTTGTGGAAGAAAAGAAGGCCCTGTAAGGTGATCAAGAAAATCCTATAAGCTAACCTGTGATACCAAAGCCTATCCAATGGGCCATGAAGTCAAATCAATATAAAACCTCCCAATAAATC
>ML814937.1:30812-43197 GCA_009831015.1 Picea engelmannii | reverse complement strand
AAGTGAACAGGAGAGGATCCCTTCCATAATAGGATCCATTGTATGGTGTTGCCCTACCTCAAGGGTTTGGTAATAATATTGTGTGGTTTCTTCTATATTGCTCTTTGGATCTATTGTGTATTCAGTATTTGTGGTTATTATATCTAACTACCATAGTGGGCCTTATTTAATAATATAGTGGACCTAGTCCACCTTACATTGAATGACCTCCACTATTATCACTATGGGCCCTCTGGGCCCCCCTACTACCTCTCTAGCTACCTTACAAACTCAATATGCCCACCAACTTCACAAGGAGCTCCTGGTGAAAGAACAGTCTTGTTCCGAGAAAGGCATTTACGGTTTGCTCAAGCTGAGAACTAGACCTTGTGAGGGAATCGAAACCGAAACATCTTCTTGTGTAAGTCCCCTGTGGAGTCGTCCATGTATATTGCGGAGTCTCCATGTGAGTAAAAAGAATAAACCAATTAAAATAAAAACTTACCAATGTCGTTGTCACCAAGGCTTGCATTCCCGGGCAACGGCTCCAATTTGTTAGCACACTTTTTCACCCTCCAATTGAGCTGATATATCTGAAACAACAGCGATGAAAAGGAGGCTAATTAAAGGATAAAAGCCCCAAATTGTCACGGGCTAATCCTCAGGGGAGACTCCCTAGAGTGATTTGTTGTTGTCTTAAGGTCTAATTTTCTGCAAATTATGACAAAAAATAGCGGTTGATATGTCTTGGACAGCATGTTAAAACTGCCCAAGACGTGGGGGAAAAGATAATTTTGTTTGCTTGGAGGGATCCTGCAGGGTTAACACGAGAAATAGAAAGAGAAACTACTCAAAAGATAGCTAAGTCACAATGAATAGTAATGAACTACTTAATCAATTTGCAAGGATTAAACAAAACACCAACAAGAAGGAAGGTTCAGAAACAAACACAAAACTTCTTTATTATCGGCTTGTCAAGGGTTGATTTTACCACAATCAACAAGTCCACAACCAGTACAATGATCACCCTTGCTCAAAGAGAGAGTAGCTAGACTAGAGAGAATGAGATAAGAGAGAGAGAGAGAGAGAGTATGTGCCACTGCCGCAAAAATCCGACCAATAACCAATGCAGACCATCCAATATATAGTGTTCAAGGGCGCACTTACCAAGGAGGAGAGACTATGGAACATGAGAGGTGAAAAGAGGAATAGAAAGCATGCGCATGAGGAGTGGAGATGAGTAGGAGAGGGAGAGGCTACATGCGCATGAAGAGTGGAGTAAAACACATGTGAGAATCTAAAAAGTGGCAAAAGTAGAAGATGCGCATCAATGCTTTGGAAGATGCGCATGGGTAAGGGATAATAGAATAGAAGTATGAGGAAAATAGGAATTAGGGAGTGATAAAAATAGAGACTACGAAAAAGACTAAGTGCATGCTAAAGGGAGATTTCAATTAATGAGGGAAATAGACTTTATCTAATTCTCTATTGATTTTATTGCTTTTGCCTTGGAAAGTGTGCCCTTCCTCAAATGATGCCAAGTAGATGCCACATCACACCGAATCATCGCCACATGTTGGAATTTTGACCCTACCACTTGTCACTTCTGGAGTCAACCACCCCTACTATTTATAGAAACTACTAAAAATAGGGTCTGGCTCCTAAATTTTAGGAAACTATCAAAAACATCCAGAATGACTAGGATAACACTGCCATGTGTCAACTGTCTAAAAACAGACACTGCTAAAAGTAGAATATGCTCGCATGTCAATGATATCATACTCATCGAATTCAATTTTCCGAGAGGATTCCAAATCTGCAATCAGAATTGACATGTGAGCCCCTAGTGCTCAATCTGCTAAAAATAGAAATATCATGCATGTCACCCAGAAAAAAGTCCAAAAGACTCAAAATGTCTCAAGGATCAATATTGCACACTCGGAATCTCAATCTGAGGCTTGAATTTCAACCTGCTATAAATAGAAATTTCTTGCACATCGCTCGAAAAAAGTGTCATCGGGCCTAGAATCATGCAAGGATCAACCCTGTATGCTCAAAACTACTCAAAACTGTCAATTGAGTCTCTCAAACCATGTCTCCTAAAACGTAGGGACACATGTCATATGTAAACATCTCTCTCAAATGCATAGAAAACCGAGCTAGCTCTAACTCTGAAACAAAAACAACCATGTACCAATCATGTACATATCTCTGATGGGAACCAACCTCTAACTCAACGCAAGCCTAAACTCTGGGAGAATCACAGAATGCCAGCCAAATAGTGCATGCTGGCTCCTAACCCTCAAGATTTTCAAGGGTGAAAATCTAGGGGTTAACAGGCATAAGAGGACATATGGCACACAACTAGAGAAAGACCACTTAGCATGAGGACACTTGGAGAATGAACCATGTAAGAGGAAGAGTTGAGCTAACAGCGTGTTGGATAGTGCACCATCTTAGAGGAGGGGCATTGGGTCCAAAGGGGCATCATGCTTGGAGGGCACATCATCTTAGGGTTGGATAAACCTATACATCCTTGTTTACTAGGACACTCCATGTGGGATTGCCTTGTTGACTTAGGTCTAGGGTTACTTGTGTGGACCTAGTCCATGTTTTATGTTGGCCTCCCTCACCTACTTCTATATAAAGGGAGGAGAGAACCTCTATCATTACTCACTATTGATGTCCTCATTATTCTATCTTTGCAATCGTCTTGGAGAAGTCTTGTAGGGACCAAGACCTAGGGTTTGTGATGTAAACCCTAAAGTACACACGAAGATTAATGCTAGCACTAGGGATGAACTTGGCTCTTAACACTTGCATGATGCAAGAGAAGAAGACCTAAGGTTTGTGTGATGTAAATCCTAGAGCAAGAACTTGGAGCACTATAAAAGTAGGAGTCTTGAAGCTTGGTGCGAGGCTTAGCTTAAAGAAAACTTAGAGCTTATGTACTCTTGATATTCCATTATAACATTGTTTAGAGGTTTTGGTGCTTGTGTGATGCAAGAGAAGAACTAGGGTTTGTGGGATGCAAACCCTAGAATGGACAAGAAGCATGGTAGAAGAGAGTTCATTAGATCATTGTATCTTGTTGGTGAACATGTCTTAAGTCTTTATACTTGTGTTGATGCAAGAGAGGAAGGCACTAGGGTTTGTGAGAGGCAAAACCTAGAGAAGACTTGAAGTGCTAGGTTTGATATCCTTGTATGAGGACCTAGGGCTTGTGGCAAAGAAACCCTAGAGGAGACTTGGAGCGCTTTTCTTGGGGAGCTTGTGTGAAGCAAGCTTGGAGAATGATCAAGGGTAAACTTGTTGGTGTTGAGGCTAGCTTGTTGTTGAGCCTTCGGAGTGGCTACAAGTAGCTTGGTGTGATAGATTGCTAGGCCATTATTTCTGGTTAGGGTTTTCTATCGATGATAGATGCCCTAGCTAGCGTTTGGATGCATTGGAGTGTCCTAGCTTGTAATAAGCTTGAAGGACTATCTTGTAATAGCTTGTGATAAGTTGTTGGTATGTTCTTGTAACTTCGTTCTTATGTATACATGAAGTGTACTTTGCTGATTTGTGTACTTGCAGATCTGATTTTCAACTTATGTTCTCATGGTGATTGAGTAGTTTCTAGTGCTGGATATGTATGTGGATATAACATAAAAGTCAGCAAATTTTGTTGAGTGATTTGACAAGTAAATAGAAGATATGAGGGCAGATTTGAAGCTGAAACAAATCCACTGTTAATATGTTATTTTCAGATCTGTTATATATTGGGGATTGTACCCTAAGGGCTGGAAACATAGTTCCCTTGAAGCACAATTGCTCAATAATTATTTTCCTGGGCTGCCTCGTGTATTTGGTTGGACAGAATTGAAATATATACTGTTGTAATTCATTTTTCAGCTTCGTCCATAATGCTGAAAATTCACAAGAAATAGATCCAGGGAACCTCGAGGTTGAGGCGAAATTTCTGAATTTACATTAAGCATGGTTTTTTGAAATTTTCACATGGATCAGAGAGCACTTTTTCCTGAAAATACCTATGGTACCTTGGTCAAAACCCATAGTACAGTTCATACAGAAAATGTGACTTGTCCAACAGCTAGCATAACATTCACCCACACCCTTAAGACATTCCCAAATCTATTTGAGTCACTCCATGGCTCTTCGTAAAGGATTCCAAACTAGTATCTCTTGCACATTATTACTCTACAGGATTTGCACCGAATTGTGGCCTAACCTCTCTCACCTCAATTTCTTAGACTCTTGGATAGCTTAGATCTATTGTCTCTTCAACCCTCCACCAATTGGAAGCTTCCTCAATATGTCTTTCTTCCTCTTGTCTTGGTCTCTCTCTTGTTGGATTGGTTAGTCACTCTAGGGTGTCTTTGACTTCATCCATACACGTATGTTGGTCTTCCAATAGTCACATCAAGGGAGGTTCCAGCACAGTCTTAGGTGAAGAAGGTACCTTTTTTTACTAAGGGCACCAAGGGTTTCATACTTGCACTTCATTAGTTAGATCTTTTGTGTATGATTTGTTTGGTGTGTGTTTCCATTATTGCATATTATTGGAAATAGTTTTCCAAATCTGTTTTGCAGGGGATTTTCTACAAGCTTTGTAATGAATATAATATATATAACATTACGTAATAATAATAACAACAGTATTAGTAAAATAAACTAAGAGGACACACCCTAACTAAGGGACACAACCTTTCCCCTTTGTGACTAGTCAATAATTATAAAGTATAAAGTATACAGTCACAAAGCTCATTGTACAACACACTTATTCATTATCAAATATATTTATTTATCCGTATGTATTCTTTTATGTTTTTTCCTTTAAAAAAAATCATAATTTCTATCCAAGTTGAAATGAAATTACATCGTGCAGATGCTTAAAGCATTCAAGTAGATCCTGTAGATCTCTTTTGTCATCATCATAATGAGATTTAGAAAGCACTCTTCATGATACCTACTTCATGATAAAATTCCTTCAGAAAAAACAAAAACTGCTCAAGAAAGGCATTGATCTCTTTCTGGATTTTTAATGATCCTTTACAATTTTTGGAGATCAAAAAGATACTGTTGAGAAGCCAGACTCGGGATTCATGTACTAAAAGAGTGCTTTCATTCACTACAGGTCCACCCTTGCATTCTGAAATAAATCAATTGTTCACAGCTCGCTGAATACCTCATTCGGAAAGTAACTCTGCCTTTGAGTTCAGCTCCCTATAGACATAGAAGAAAGATATGGTGTTAAAAACTTGCCATCATGCTTTTCACCTGTTCAAAGATAGGGCTTAGCAACAGATTGCTGATTTTGAACTTCCCATTCATCCAATTAATAACTACCGGGGAGAGTCTCCAAACACCTGGAACTTTGTCACACCTTTCTCTGCAGCTAATTTCATTAGTAACTTCAAAGCCAAAAGTGCTGCATAATTGTTTGAACCTCCTCCCAGTGCTGCTTTGAATTTTATGAAGTGTACTTCGCTATAAAAAAAAGGATACCTCCTGCCCCACACATAGCTAAAGTTCCTTGATTGACACCATCAAAGTACCCCAAGCTCCAGATTTGTCAATTGGTCTATGAATTGACTGTCTCTGAATCAGCCTCTTTGGAATGGCTTTATAGATTCCAAAGATTCTCCTGCCCCACACATAGCTAAAGTTCCTTGATTGACACTATCAAAGTACCCCAAGCTCCAGATTTGTCAATTGGTCTATGAATTGACTGTCTCTGAATCAGTCTCTTTGGAATGGCTTTATACATTCCAAAGTTTCTCCTTCTTTGAGATGCACATTGAAAATGGATTCTTTTATGTTATCCTTCTTATATTGAATATTTTCTAGTAAATGAACCATTGTTCATTTTGTTGGTATCGAAGTCCTTTCCAGGGTGCTCGCTGATCCAGCCTTTGGTCACACAATTAGCAGAGTTTCTCTAACTCCGGGTCGTTTTTGTCCACAAAATTATCAGAGTTTGTCGGACTCCAGGTCTTTGACCACAAACCGGCCTTTAGCCATTTAAAGTTTGAAAATCAGTCCGCTGCTTGAAGATACGATCCACTGCCGACTACTTAGTTGTACTGTTCCAGCGCAACTCACAAGAAAAATCGAAAGCAATTGTCAGTCACGCACAACATGGTACAGCTGTTGCCCAACCGCTGAATTTAAGACAACGAACATGCCTAAAGCTGCCGTGAGGAAACCCAACCAAAACCGTGGGTAGAAGTTCCGAGGAAGAGGAAAATATTAAACGCTGCACCATCGTGCTTCAATGAATCTCGGATCACATTAGAAACTCAGGCATCAGGTTGCAGATTACAGAATTATACCTCAGGTCTACAACAAGAATGAATAGTCAGCTCTGCCTGTCAGATTACTACGACCCTGCTAAGAATGAAATCGAGCGTAATAATTATCTACAGTCGCATGTTCCGGGAATTTGGAGGCCTTGTAAAGCACTTAAGTCAAACATCCACAATTAACTGAAAAATAACTACAAAAGAAGCCGACCGTATCCATCTGAAAACCACAGCGCATAACAAAAGAATTAGACCGGTGGCATCCTGTTGGTTGATGCGTAACAACAAAGCAAATAGATACGGCAATCATAGAAATTGCGGCGTGTGTAAGGAAGTGTACTGCCGCAAAGCTTACTCGGTAAAGAGCCACCAAAAAGAGAATTTTATTGGCCCTATTCAATCTACTGGATTGTGACAATGCATGCCATTGGAATAGTGTGCCCGTGGAGAATCATGGCTTTTCAACATATCTTCTTTGGCATCAAAAAAATTAATCCATAATTAAGACGTAGAATTATTTCATAAGATTAAAAGGTGAAATAATCTTTGAGAATATAAAGTATTTATTTTTGGGTTTAAACTCAAGTTGAGTAGCAATGTGAGTAAAACAAGCAGTGCCATTAAAAAAAATATTAAGCTAAGAAAATAGTGAAGGTCAGAAAAAAAAACCGAAGTTCTAAATCAAATTCAAAACCAAAAAAAATACTTATATATTAGTGTGTTTTAAGCATAGTAAGCAACTAATTTTCCATTGAATAAGTGGGTCTCTGGCACTTCGTGTGTGCATTAATTATCGAAGAAGTCTGTCTTGGAATAAGTAAGCCGTGAACTATGAACTCTACAAATAATTTAACCTTATGGACTAAATGTCCTTTCAGTGCAATGGAGTGGGAGTATTTATCAACCTTTGAAAATAAAAATCTCCTTTGCCACAATTGTCCAAGAAGGTTTATTGCAAAGGAATATTCAAGTAATGTGAAAATACAGAAATTCGAGTCACAAATTAAGAAATTAGAGGACGAACTAGTGAAGCTTAAAAAAATTGAGAAAGTATCAGAACAAAAAATTCAAAATCTCGAGAAAAAAATTGACTAGGAATTATGAGAGAAAAATGAAGATATTTCTCGTTTAAAGAGCCATAGTCAAAGTTTGGTTGCACAAATCAAGACGTTGAAGAACAAGAAGTCACAATAAGAAAAGTTAGAACAACCTACCATAAAGGAATCATTGTTCGATAAAGAAACAATGACCAACTCAATGGAACTAAAGTCAGCTGTAAAATTCCAAACCATGGAGACAAGAACCAACACAAATCCAATCAATATCATAAATTAGAATGACACTTATGTTGGAATGTTATCAACTGATAAAATCATCAAGAATGACAAACAATAAATGTCCCAGTACTGAAATCAAGAGACGAGATAGAAGAATGCCATGTTGTCATCCAAATCACAATAGTCATCATAACCAATGACAAAATCAATATGAATATAAAAGACATTCTTCATAGATTTAGAGGAATCACAATCCCAAAGTAGAGTGGGGACAAAATCAACACCTTACTTGAAAAGATAACAAAAGAAGTTCCTTCCAAAGAACCAACCAACAAAAAGTCCCAATGAAGATCGACATGGGATGGATCAATCCATATACAATGCAACAATTATGTTCCGCAGTGATCATGTCGTTTCATTTCTTCCTGTAAATGAACTATAGTTCATTTCAAGCTTCAAGGATGTTAACATAGGTTTCTAACCCTTCTTTGGTTGCTCATTGTCTGTCCTTAGATCTTAGTCCAAGTAGCCTTCTTTCTCTTCTCCTTCTCTTACACTTTTAATCACACATCTAGTTAAGGGCTTTGTGCATTAGGGAATAAAAAAAACCGAGGCTCTCATTTCTCGAATTGCTTTCTCATCAAAGTAAAAAGCAAATAAACCTAATGCTTGATGTCCATTGTTTGCACTTGGGTTGAAAGGGGATTAGTTAGATTGCACCATCATCCATTTCAGATTCTCTTTCTTTGCATGCAAACAGTAAATTAGCTCACAAAAGCAAAAGAGGTCAATAAACCCTAGTTTAGTTGCTCCTTTGTTAATTCTGCTGCTATATTTCTATTTGCTGTTGGAGGCCTAAGAAAACTCACCATCTTAAAATCAACCTCCAGCCCTAGGGTTCACATCAAGTAACTCTTAATCTTAATTAATGTAGCGGCCTTCTCCCATCACCGTAGGTTTCCTAGTTTCTCCCTTAACAGGGTAGCGACTCCACCTCCCTTCCAAGCCCTCAGTTTAACATCACACTATAACTTTATCATATAAATTAAACTGACTGCTCAAAAATATGAAAGAAAACACCAATGAAATGTTGAAGATGAGGAAGGCCGGCCATGATAGTAATAAACAAAAAACTGTAGCTTAACAAGAAAACTAACAAAAAACAAGAAACTTTAGCTTAACAAGAAATGTATGCCGTAAAAATCCAGCAACCCAACCAATAATTTAATTGCCTTATTCCTAAATAGTACAACCACTTCAGACAGTGAAACTTTTCAATATTGTGCAATATTAAGTGAGGCAACAAATGCATGATCACCTACCACTGTGCTCGTTCAGGGTTTTGTGTGATTACTTACTCCATTCACAGTAGTTCTCTATGTGGAAGGGTGCTGGGAGATAAATGCCTTCACTGCCCTGGCCTTCAAACAATCTGGGAGAATATTGGGAGGTAAATGTCTTTACTATCCTGGTATATGTTAAATTTTTAATTAAATAAAGTACCTAGGCAAGTGTTTCTCATCCCTAGGTGCCTAAGGGGTGAGAAAGTGCCTAATGTGGGCCCTAGTTATTTAATTTGTGAGATGCAAATTAAAAGGTGACTTTATGACTTTAGTGAGGGTGAATGAAGAGACATTTAATCTCAGCCACTCATCTAATCTAATCTCAGCCATTGGATTAGAAAACTCCTCACCTACCTCATGAGGTCGATTAGGGTAGGAGGGCACACCCATTGTTGGGTTGTTGATTCATTGTTGAGAGAGCAAGAGAGAGAGCATTTTCGAGTTTGGAGAGGAAGCCATTTCTGCAGAGCTAGGGCACACATTTCAAGGCTGCAAACTAGCACAGAAATCGAGGCAGCACGGACAACATTGAAGGCAGGTCGTACTGTACAGATTGAGCAGGTTGTATAGCAAGAAGAGCAGGCACAAAAATTGAGGGAAAGTACAGTCCAGCAAAAAAGGCCGTACTCTACGGATTTTCAAATTCCGTATAGCAAGAAAAAGAAGGCACGAAAACCGAGGCAGAAAGTACAGTTTGTACTATACGGATTCCGTACAGTTCGTACGACTGTTATTTTGGCACAGATTTCGAGAAGGCGCTGTGTTGTTTTCTGGAAGTTTTGGCATGCTTCCCAAGGCGATCGTACAACATTTATTGCACTGTTTTGGGCTAGGACAGTTGGCACGTATTTTGAGGCATCCGTACAGCATTTTGGAGGCACAGAAATCGAGGAGCAGACCTGCAATTTATTGCAGAAAATTCTGGAAAGAATTTTGAGGAGTTTGGCTTATTTCCTGTGTGAAGACTTGGCACGGTTATTGAGATAAGTATGTCATTTAAATTTCTGAAGATGAATATGCTGTAACAGAATTCTCTGAAGCTCCTAAATAATAAAAATCTCCCTCTCTCACTAGTTTTCCCCTTGTGGGTTTTTCCAAGGTCGATGTTAGACCGAAAATATCTGTGTCATTAATTTTCTGAGTTTTATGTGCTGCTGATATTTTATTTCTGCATTATAAACGATGTTCATAATCCTCATGTTTCAGTTCTGAAATTTATTTTCTGCTAAGTTTTTATACGCTGATATAAAACTGGGTTTGGTCATTAAACATTGGCTGAAAAATCAACAAGACTGAAACAGGGTTGGGGTCTGAAAATTTACATGGTATCAGAGCTGAGTTGAAAGGAAGCAGAGATTTCAGCAGTCAGAAAGTTGGGACAGCAGTCACTTCACAGGGCAGATTTTTGAATTTATTATTTTCAGCAGAAAATGGTCAATGGCTATTGGTTTGAGGGTTGAGGACAGACTTGATGGGGCAGCAAATTTTGGTGCTTGGAAGGAAAGGATGATCTTGCTTTTACAAAAAAACGAGTTGTGGGACATTGTGGAAAATACTACTACTCATCCTGTTGTGGTACCTATTGATGCTACTCTTCTTGCAGCCTACACTAAGAAGAGTATCAAGGCTAAGAGATTTATTCTTGATGCCATCAAGGATCATTTGATTCCTCACTTGACGGGGAAGACACATGCCTATGAGATGTGGGAGTCTTTGACTAAATTGTACCAGAGTACAAATGAGAACCGGAAAATGGTTTTGAGGGAAAAACTAAAGAGCATAAAAATGACCAAGGCTGAAAATGTGGTCACATACCTTACTAGATTGACACAGGTGAGGGATGAGCTTGGAGCTGTGGAGGAAACCATGGTTGACAGTGATCTTGTGAGAACAACATTGAATGGAGTTTCCAAACAATGGGTTGTTTTTGTGGAGGGCATTGTTGCTAGGGAGAAACTTCTTGGTTGGGAACGTCTTTGGGATGACTTTGTTCAGGAGGAGACCCGAAGAGGTTATGTACATGGCAGTTCATCTACAGGTCATGAGGAGGAGAATATGGCTCTTGCTACCACTAGCAAGAAGAAGTTCAAAAGGGGTCCAAAGGGAGGACACAAGCCCAAGGGTGAAGGGAAGAAAGACATGAGCAAAGTCAAGTGCTTTCCATGCCATAAGTTTGGGCACTATGCAGGTCAGTGTCCGAACAAGAAGAAGAAACAAACAGCAGCTTCAGCAGAGGTGGAAGAGTTTTCCACCAAGTTTGATAGGGAATTTTCCTTGATTGTGTGTTTATCCTCGAGGACCACTACTTCAGATACTTGGTATATTGACAGTGGTGCCTCTCACCATATGACAGCGGTTCGTGAGCACTTGACAAATCTTACACAGTGTGGAGATGCAGAGGTAGTGCTTGGAGATGACAGGGAGGTCAAGGTGGCAGGTTGTGGGACTGTATCATTTCAGAGGGAGTCTTTGCCTCCCATGACTTTGACAGAGGTTCTATATGTTCCGATCTTGAAGAAGAACTTAGTGTCAGTTTCTACTATTGAGGAGAAGGGCTATGAGGTCTTGTTCCATGATGGGCAGGTGCTTCTTTTCCCCAGAGGGTCTAGCATCACTTCAGCCAAAGTGATCGGTACTAGACATGAGAGGTTGTACAAGTTTTTGTTCCAGCGAGTGAGAGCATTGATTCATTCTACCAGCAACAACAGTGACCCATGTGAGCTATGGCACGAGAAGATGGCACATTTGCACCATGGGGCTTTGAGAGTTCTGAGGGAGATGGTGACAGGAGTTCCAGATTTCAATTCAGAGCACCATGAGTTGTGCAAGGGGTGTACTTTGGGAAAGTACACCAAGACTGCTTTTCCGAGCAGTGACAGTAGAGAAGCAAGGATACTTGATCTTATACATTCAGATGTATGTGGCCCGATGTCTTCGGCATCGTTGACTGGTTCCCTATACTATGTTGTATTCATTGATGACTTCTCTCGGAAGTCCTGGATTTTCTTCATGAAGACCAAAGGACAGGTCTTCAGTCAGTTCCAAGAGTTCAAAGCTCTTGTGGACAACCAGACAGGGAAGAAAATTAGAGTCCTGAGATCGGACAATGGGGGTGAGTATACCTCCAAGGAGTTCATGGACTTCTGTGCAGGAGAGGGCATTAGGAGGGAGTTGATTGTTCCTTACAACCCGTAGCAAAATGGGGTTGCAGAGAGGAAGAACAGGGCCATTGTTGGGACTGCGAGAACCATGTTACATGATCATGGGTTGCCACTATTTCTATGGGCTGAGGCATGCTACACTACAGTTTATCTGCAAAATAGGAGTACTCACAAGGCTGTGGGGAGCATGACTCCTGAGGAGGCTTTCTCTGGGAAGAAGCCTGAGGTGGGGCACCTTCGTATTTTTGGGTGCATCACATTTTCATATGTCCCTTCTGAGAAGAGGACAAAGCTGGAGCCCACGGTAGAGAGAGGGATCT
>ML814936.1:63517-74335 GCA_009831015.1 Picea engelmannii | reverse complement strand
CCCTTGGCTTCGCTAGGAGTTGGCCTAGACGGAGGAGTTGAGGATTAGGTGACAACACCTTAACTCTCACTTGCCCCCAAGGACACACCGAGTGGATTGAAGATTTCTTTCACGTCTCCCAGGTGTGTATAAGGCGGCAACACGCCCAACATTGGGGGTTTTGAGGGTTTTGACTTAACAAACCCTAGAGGACGATTCGGTGGTGAAAGATTCCACCTAGCTTGTCCCAAGCTTGGTTTCAGAGATGCAATATGCTCCTACACCATTCTAGTTCCAGATCTACCCAGTTGCAGGGGGATTATACATCAGTTTCATGTGCAGATAGAGAGAGGGCACACCAGTGGAGGGTTTCCAGCAAGAGGGGTGCACCATCCTTGGATAGAGATTCGTTGTGGGATATTGGCAGGGTTTTTGGAGATTCCATCACTTGGGTTCTTCTTGCAGGGTCTTCACCATCATTCCTAGTGTTTTCTGAGAGAGTTTCATGGTTCAGATTATTTCTTAGAGCACTGGGGCGAATTGAAGAGAAGGAGGGCATTTCTGAGATTCAGATCTAGTCAGTTTGGAGGAGTTACACTTCAGATCTGACCCTGAGACTTTACCTAGTGACTTGTAGTGCCCCGATCTATATTTCTGGAGAGTTTCAGAGCATTTGGAGGCCTCCTTCAGCAGGGCCGAATTATCTAGGGCTTCAGTCATCTAGTGGGGCGCACCATTTAGTGGAGGATTTCAGATCTACAGGGTTTGAGGTGGATTTGGAGATTTGGACACCTGGGTTGTCCTTACAGTTGGCCGATCTATAAGTTGGCACCTTTCTTGGGGTGATTGGACATATTTGACAGCATGGCCGAAATATTGAGGAGTTTCAGCACTGCAACAGGGCGTGGCACCTTCCAGCTTGAGGGGTTTGGACGTGGCATTGGTCTTTATTTCTTATCCAGCGTTTGGAGGCTTGTTTTGTATTGTCGGGAGCATTTTGTAGCAGCTCATACTTGTTATCCATTGTCTATCATCTTGGTCGTCTGTTGAGCATTCCAGATCCATCTCCATTGTAGCAGGTTCTTCTATTTTATGAATACAGAAGATTTGAGATGTTTGGCTTGTCTATCTTATTGCATATGGTTGAGGTATGTTCCATGGTTATCTCTTTCTATTATTTGCTGCATACACACATATAAACACATCTAAACAAGTAGATCAACAAACTGTTTGACAAAATACCACAACCAGAAAAAGTTTTAAAAAGACACCAAAACAGTGATGATCCTTGCATAATGGCTTGGGATCATTACAGTGGTATCAAAGCTTAAATCCTGCAAACCTGAGGGGTCTTTCATAGGGATAAATGGATAGTTGGAAAGAAATGGATAAGATAGCCTTTGAGATATCATGTTTGGAGATCATGTATGACGGCCTTAGCGAGGAAACTAAGGCTATAACAACCTTCCCACAATATGCAGCCTATAGAAATCCCCATTGGAGCAAATGGGATATTTTACAGGGGATCATCATAGCAGGTGAAAAGAAAAAAGAAGTAGCTAGATGGATGGAAGAACAGAGAAACCCCATGCCCAGTAGGAGCACGCAACCTTGCTACAGTTGCAAGGGGCCGTGGGAACCTGATCATAGGTGTAGGGGTAAGGATCCGAAGCACATTATTGAGGCACACTATGACAGTGAGGATGAGGCATGTGAGGATGGATCGATTGATGCTTATCTGGAGCAGTCTGATGATGATAGTGACTCTTGCACAGAGTAGTGTTCTATGGGGACGCGTCCCCCACGTCCCCGGGACGGGGGGACTCCAGGGGGGACGTTTCCCCACGTCCCCTTTTTGGGGAGACGCGAGGGGACTTGGCGGGATGCGACTCCCCAAAGTGGGGGACGAGACTCCCCAAAAGGGGGACTCCTGGACGTCCCCCCTTGAAAAAGGGGACTTCTGGACGTCCCCCCCCAAAAGGGGGGCTCCTAGAAGTCCCCCCCAAATTTTTTTTGCCCAGTAAGACTTAAAAAAGAAAAAATTAAATTTAAAAAAAATAAATTAAAAAACAAATATATATAAAATTAATTTATTTTATTGTTGAGATTTATCATATTATCATTATTATTTTTATTTTTAATTTTTATTTTTATATTATATATGTGACGTCCCCCCGTCCCCCATTTCCCAAAAATCCCTAAAATTTTGGGGTACTTCCACACGTCCCCCTTGTGCGTCTCCCCCCGTCCCGGAGTCTTGGTGGAACATTGGCACAGAGGCTAGTGATAGTGACTCTTGCTCAGATGTTGATGATACTAGCTCGCTTGAGGAGGATGGTGACCCTTGTGTAGTGGATAGACCGTTGGATGGGCAGGACGATAGCACCAGTGCTTCAGCAGATAGATCACATACCATTGATGACCTTACACCTCGACAGAGTAGTGACACTAGTGAGGATGCACACGTGTTAGCACTTAGATCGGATGAGCTCCCTATGAGGACCGTGACACATTTGTCACCCTTTCAGACACCCATGATAGCCACGTCACATGAGGAGATCAGTGGCACGTCAGATGTGATTGATGAGCCTATTGTGAGGGTTGCACACCATGGACATGTAGATCCACCGATCCAGGAGGAGATACAGTGAGTACAGACAGGGGACCTTACACATATAGATCAACTAGAGGAGATTGAGTCACAGTTATTAGAGACTCCATTAGTTGAGCAGATTGTAGAGGTTGACAGGTTGATGGAGCACTTACTTCTGGGATCGGCCTGCATTGATGAGGATGCACTCTTTAGTATTCAGGATGACCATAACATGTGTCTAGACACAACTATATGGGATCCAGGCGCAGAGGATAGTAGCAGGATGAGTGCATAGGAGGATACGACTGCTCATACAGGATACAGTGTGATTCAGGGGGAGATAACATCTAGTGATGGGATGCAGTGGCATACATGAGTACCCAACAACACAGTAGACAGTGGACAGTTCAACACGTCATCTTATGCAGAGGGCATTTATGGGGATTCTAGAGTTGGCACTAGCAGGACTAACACTAGCAGTGGGGGGTCTGAGATGGCACCTCAGTATGACCATGATCAGGAGTCACACCACTTAGCAGCACAGTTGAGAGTTAGTGAGGCTATGATCAGGGCAACCACTAGACGTATTGATGACATGCATGCAGTGATGGCAGATTACTATTGGAGAGCATCAGTGGCACAGGGTAGCTCAGATGGAGGATTTTCCATGGATGATTTTCACACTCTCCGGGAGAGAGTATATGTGATGAGGACTGACTACCAGCAGTTGTTGACAGACAAGGATTATCTACTGAGGGTTGGTGAGATGTATCATGAGGCTTTGAGGGAGAATGAGTTGGAGATGGACCGACTCACTCAGGAGTTGGAGAGCACTCGAGGATTCTTGAGAGGCACACAGACCGTCCTTCAAGAATCAAAGTCTGGGACAGATGAGTCCCTTGAGGAGATCCAACAGAGATCCACTTCATCTGTCTTAGTGGACACTCAGATGTATCAGTCAGTCACGTTGATAGAGGATGTTGGTGATCTAGCAGAGGAGCACCAGTGGATGGAGGACACTTCCATTTGTGTTCTGAGAGCAGTTGACCTCCACGTAGAGGTTGATCCAGCAGTATGCTCAGGATCTATGATCAGCATGAATCTACGGGAGATGACATGAGTACGCCGGAGCATACAGTGATGAGTGATAGCTCACAGGTACATGCTGAGATGTATGGTGGGATTCAGAGGGGTATAGTGCCTTGCAGGGAGGAGACACACCTAGGGGAGCATGCAGATGTCACTCTTTTGTAGCAACACCTAGTTATGAGAGATCACCTTCACCATATCGGTAGTTGCATGGGAGATGGCAGTTGGAGGTTGGTTGAGCAACAGTTGGAGGAGTTACTTCCGGTTGTACTGGATGGTTGGGATTCGGTGATGACTACAGGGAGCATCTATCATGGATACCGAGGGACGAGCTTCTGGTCGAATCCTTGGGATTGACCAAAGCATGTGACGCCTTCCAGTCCTACAGTCAGCTGTAGATATGTCTGCTATCCTTTCCCGACACGTTTATCATTGATAGCAGCATGAGGAGGATAGCAGCATGAGCACATAGGGCTTCTGACAGTGATTAGTCTCACACAGGAGCAGTTAGAGGAGATTGGAAGTGATAAACTTCCAAGTTTGCCATGGGACCCAGGGGTCCGTTTTGTTAGCACGATGTTCATGTTGACCCAGGTTGTACCAGAGAGCCTCACACTCCACCTTGGTTTGGTTTGGAGTGGGTCTGCAGGTACTTGTCCTATGGGGCGAGACCTTTTCTTCCACTTGATCATCATGATAGGGCATGGAGATGTTTGGATAGGTACTTCTTCTACAGAGATGCCTATACAGATACAGTTTTTGGACAGCAGGTCCGATGGTCACAGGTATGTCAGCTTGAGGATCCAGGGGAGGAGGATTCAATATGTATGCAGGGGGCAGACAATCATGGTCAGAGTAGTGCAGTGTTAGCATGAGGATCTTCGACAGAGGTTAGCATGGGACCCAGGGATTGCAGGATTGAGCAGTTCCTTGACCGACAGGGGAGGGTGGACCATTGCAGGGGAAAGTTATTCTGACTTTCCATTGAGCTTCAATGTTGAGAGGAGCGCATTGCTTGCGGGTGCCTCACAGAGGTCTTGCATCACCTCAGTCGGGCATCAGCATGTGCAGTTGATGGAGGCTGTGTGGATATTGGTAGAGATTTGGAGGATGGACTCATTCTGAGATGAGGCCATGGGTCAGGGGCAGGAGGTTCACAGGGTTGATATCTTCCAGGACTATGCTTCACAGAGTATTGCAGTTCACCTCCTGAAATGGGATCCAGGGGGTAGAGTGCATGAGTGTTCATCTCTGGATGGGTTCTACTATGTATCCCACAGGTGGACATGGGATCCTGGTATTTTATTCGAGTGGATGTGGTTATTGCTTGAGGACAAGCAATTTTCTAGCAGGGAGGACTGTAATGTCCCCACTTTGGGACATCATCACAGTGCAGAGATTTATGATGACCAGAGTAGCCAGATGGATGTTATAGCGAGAACAGGGGTATTTGAGAGGCATTGTGGGGTCCAGCTTGCATTTATCATCATATTCCATCATTGTGAGCCATTCCGCACAGGCTGGCTTTGGTTTCGTTGCATTCCGACGATTTCCATGATTTTGACTATTTTGAGCTATAAGTCAATGAAATTCACTGAAGAGGTCATTTTGGGCACATTACTTGGAGGAACCTCTCAGTGTAATAACTCATTGGAATCGGGAGAAGCAACACTACAGGATGGGATGGCTAGAAGTGACTTTCAGTGGCCAGGGAAGACACAAGGAGAGTTAAGGAGCTTTTTAGAGGTAAAAAGGTTAATTAATTAATTAAAGTGATTTAATTAATTAATTAAATATTAATAAAATGAAAGTCACTTTGGAGGGACAAGGTGAGCCAAAAGTATAAAGGAAAGGCAAGAGCCTCTTCTCAAGGATTCATGTATGTTTATCTTTGGATTTCTGGCTTTTAGCTAGTGCGCCCAACATTGGGGGTTTTGAGGGTTTTGACTTAACAAACCCTAGAGGACGATTCGGTGGTGAAAGATTCCACCTAGCTTGTCCCAAGCTTGGTCTCGGAGATGCAATACGCTCCCACACCATTCTAGTTCCAGATCTACCCAGTTGCAGGGGGATTATACATCAGTTTCATGTGCAGATAGAGAGAGGGCGTACCAGTGGAGGGTTTCCAGCAAGAGGGGCGCACCATCCTTGGATAGAGATTCGTTGTGAGAGATTGGCAAGGTTTTTGGAGATTCCATCACTTGGGTTCTTCTTGTAGGGTCTTCACCATCATTCCTAGTGCTTTCTGAGAGAGTTTCATGGTTCAGATGATTTCTTAGAGCAGTGGGACGAATTGAAGAGAAGGAGGGCGTTTCTGAGATTCAGATCTAGTCAGTTTGGAGGAGTTACACTTCAGATCTAACCCTGAGACTTCACCTAGTGACTTGCAGTGCCCCGATCTATATTTCTGGAGAGTTTCAGAGCATTTGGAGGCCTCCTTCAGCAGGGCCGAATTATCTAGGGCTTAAGTCATCTAGTGGGGCGCACCATTCAGTCTTGGATTTCAGATCTACAGGGTTTGAGAGTGGATTTGGAGATTTGGACACCTGGGTTGTCCTTACAGTTGGCCGATCTATCAGTTGGCACCTTTCTTGGGGTGATTGGACATATTTGACAGCAGGGCCGAAATATTGAGGAACTTCAGCACTGCAGCAGGGCGTGGCACCTTCCAGCTTGAGGGGTTTGGACGTGGCATTGGTCTTTATTTCTTATCCAGCGTTTGGAGGCTTCTTTTGTATTGTCGGGAGCATTTTGTAGCAGCTCATACTTGTTATCCATTGTCTATCATCTTGGCCATCTGTTGAGCATTCCAGATCGACATCTCCATTGTAGCAGGTTCTTCTATTTTATGAATAAAGAAGATTTGAGATGTTTGGCTTGTCTATCTTATTGCATATGGTTGAGGTATGTTCCATGGTTATCTCTTTCTATTATTTGTTGCATATACACATATAAACACATCTAAACAAGTAGATCAACAAACTGTTTGACGAAATACCACAACCAGAAAAAGTTTTAAAAAGACACCAAAACAGTGATGATCCTTGCATAATGGCTTGGGATCATTACACTCCAACACACATATTCCCAAAATCCAAATATTCGCTGACATTAGCTCGGATGGACTTTTGTATACAAAACAAGATCCTTCAAAAATCTTAGGGCTCACGTATCTCGGGCTGTCAACTGCCAGATCATAACTTTCCATAGTTCTTGATTCGTTGATGAATATGTTGGCCCTGAAGTCTGCAAGCTTCAGGTGGTCTCTAGCCCTGTTGATTAAAATATCAGTGGGCTTCAGGTCGAGGTGTGAGATGCGGCTTTCTCTTAAGTAGTTAAGCACGTAAAGCATTCTTTTGCACGACCATATGTTTGCCTTCACACTTTCATATCCCTTCACGTCTATTACCTCAGGAGCCGAAGAGAGAGGATTCCTTGAGCGTCAAGAAGCCTCTATTGTAGGTTCTTCTGCAATCCCTGCCTTACAAAAATTATTTACAGCTTCTTCAGGAAATGATTCCTTTGCTTCAGGCCTTGGATCTTCTTCGTTGCCATGCTCATTGTCCTCATCTTTTTCCTCATGGGAATTTTTTTTTTCCTCAATTCTTGGAGTAGGTTCTGTTTCAATGTCTTTCTTATATTTGAATTTTTCAAATATTTTATCTAGAGATGTCTCAATAGTATCGATGAGTTTATTTCTCATTTCGTCAAGAATGGCAGTGATATTCTCCATAGTTGTATCCATAATATATAAAAAATTGTTGACCACTGAATAAATGGCAGTTTAACTTGATGTTAGTAAATTAAATTTGGCTTTGATACCAATGAAGCGTAAAAGCCCACAATATTTACTCAAATATGTGTGAGAAGAATAATATATATATATACATTTAAAGCCCACAATATTTACTCAAATATGTGTGAGAAGAATAATATATATATATATATATATATATATATATATATATATATATATATATATATATATATATATATATATAAAATGTATATATATAGTGGGCTTTATACATATTTTTTTTTTCTGCAGGAAAAGCGTAATTTTATTCCATAAGAAAGAAAATTACATTTTAAAGATGCATGTCCACATGCATTTGCTGGACTAAGTCATATAGACTATCTAAAGTTGCATAGCCAGGACAAAAAAGATGTTACTCTCCTGCATAAGAGCGACCAAAATACATAGAAACATATAGTGTCTAGGAATAATAATTACAAAAACAGGTCCATAGGCCTCAATACAACAAAAAACTGTACAACCATAATATCATAAACTGGGGATAACCGAAGTGTAGTTGCAACTAGCCATATGTTAATTTGAATGAAAACTGATGCATCTATTGAGGAAAATCATCAATAAAGGGCCAGTAGTAGTACTCATAAAAGGTGCCCTCATTATCTTCCACTATCATCCACTGCCCCTGTACCAACTACAATCCCTCCTTTGAGAGTCGATCGACTTCCATGTTCCTTTCCCTGAAAACATGGTGAATTTCAAAAATATCAAAAGAAACCACAAGCCTTTGAACTTCTTCAAGAATGGGAAGCAATAGTATATTATGACATTGTTGTTGATTTTGAACCCATTTTACAACCGCTTGGGAATCACCAAAAACCTAGAGAGAAGTCACATTTTTTTCTTTGGTAAAAAGGAGGAGTTTTAATGACATCAGTTATGCAAAGTTGTTTGTACCAGAACCTAGGCCCATTTTTATTTTGAAGCTCACTCTATTGGATAGATGCAACACTACCCCACCTCCACAAATTTGATGCTTGTTTCGGGATGCCCAATCAAAAAAAGCCTAGGGCCTTTGACAGTCCACCGTTTCTGCTTGAATCTCCCTGATTTTCTGGCCTCCTTTTTCCTGGGGGAAATGTGCCAAGATACCAATACATTGAGCTGCAATAACTTCAAAAGGAATGTCCTTGTTGCGGAAAATTGTAGAGTTCCTGGTGAGCCAAGTACCCCAACAGACAAGGGATGGAAGGGCTTTTATGTTATTGTTGGAAGGGGTAGAGCACCATGACTTACAAGCATCCTCCACTTGATGCCCATTCCAGTTGAGAACTCTACCCATCAATCTAGAGATCTCTTGCGATACTGCCTTGATAAAAGGACACAATAAAAAGAGATGTACCTGTGATTTCTCAGATTTACATAAGGAGCACCAACCTAGTCCCTCTAAATGTCTTTTTTTTTAAATCTCCCAGGTAGGCACTTTCTTAACTAGTAAGCACCACAAAAAAGGTTTGGACTTTGGTGGGCAGTTTAACTTCGAAAGGCCTTTTCACCACCACTCCGACTCCCTGTGGCTTAAACATTAACAATCTCTTGGCATTGAATTGGCTATCTATAATAATGAAGTTTTGCTGGGTTTTCTTCCCCTAGAGGGTTTCCCAGGATAAATGCTGTGTCTCTTGTGATTGCGTATTTCTCAGTGATCTTGTGTTATGCTATTGTTATCTATTGAAATGCAAAGAACTATAATAATGGCTTAAGCATTAACATGGTTTCAGAGCCAAGCTGAAGAGAGCATCTTTCACAAGAGTGAAAAACATCACTGTTGCCGTACATGCAAATTAGGGCTTTTTGATGGTGAAGCTTTTCAGCTCTAAAACCACCTAGAAAAGTGCACCCTCCCCCAAGGATTACTTTGGCAGTCTCGGTGCACCTTTTCAGTGGCTAGATCTCTCGGAAAGTGAAACCCTAGTTTCACAAAGTACCAGAAGTACCAAAAAACCAGTGTACCAGAAGTACCAGAGGTACCAGAAAACCAAAAGCACCAGTCCAGAAATCGCAGATCAAGTTTGGAGGAGCAAAAGTTGGATTTTCTCAGATCCAAACACACCAGGCTACTCGCCTCAGCCAAGCGCACCTCCTGGTAAGTTCAGAATTTGATTTTGAGCACTTTCATTATTCGGTCATTTTCCTAGCTCCAGGTAAAAGATGTTTGCAAGCACTAAGCTTGTTGACAAGCTGGAAGGTGTGGAAAACTTCCGTGCCTGGAAGTATAGGATTGGACTCGTTCTTGAAGAGAATGACCTAGAAAAATTCGTCAAAGGAGAAATTCCGGAACCCGACGATGCTGCAGAAAAAGCCAAGCATCAAAAGGACACAATTAGGGCCAAAAGAATCATTGCAGATTCAATCAAAGACTACCTGATTCTTTATGTGTCATCTAAGAAGACTCCGAAAGAAATGTTTGATGCCTTGACCAGACTGTATGAAGGAAAGAACATAAACCGGAAGATGAATCTAAGAACTCAACTGAAGAATACAAGGATGCAGAAAGGAGAAGCAATTCAGGAATATTTCTCCAGAATCTCAGAATTCAAAGAACAGTTAGAAGCGATTGGAGATATCGTAGACGACGACGAACTCATAATGACGGCCCTAAATGGTCTCACAAGACCTTGGGATGCATTCATCCAAACGATATGTGCCAGAACGGAGAAACTGAAGTTTGATAGTCTATGGGAAGAATGCATCCAAGAAGAAACAAGAGTGGCTAATCGTGAAGCGCTACTAGCAAGAGATGATGATCAAGCCCTAGCTGCTCACACCAAAAGAGGAAGGATGAAACCCTACTTCCAAAAGGAGACTCATAAAGAGCCTCAACCGCCAAACAATTTCAATAATAAAGAATCTCATCCAAGGAGATTTCAGAAGAAAGGACAATGAAGGGAAAGAGATTACTCATCTGTACAATGCTGTGATTGTGACAAGATGGGACACATTGCGAAATTCTGTCCAGCCAGACGAGAAGAATACAAGAGAAAACATAAGAGGCACCATGCCCATGTAGTCGAAGATGAAGAACCACCTGCAAAGATGATAAGAGAGCAGATCAAAGACCATGTCTTAATCTCGGCCCTCTCAGGATTTGTAACACCTGGAGAGGACACTTGGCTCATTGATAGTGGTGCATCCATGCACATGACGAGACAAAGAAACATTCTCTCTTGTATCTCAAAAAAGAAGTTTTCTCAGAAAGTGACACTTGAAGATGATTACCAATATTCCATCAAGAGAGTGGGAGAATCAAACCACAAATTGAATTCAGAGAATTCATTGAAGATGAAGGACGTACTATATGTACCAGGTTTGACTAAGAACCTACTCTCCATTTCAGCTTTAG
>ML814935.1:133657-149154 GCA_009831015.1 Picea engelmannii | reverse complement strand
AGTAATTTCATTGGAGTTGAGAAGCAGCTTGTAAAAGAATCTTTGACAAACTAATCCCAGAGAGCCTAGTCCATTGAAGGAGGCTCAAGGAGATGTAGCCCAGTTGGGGGTGAACTCCTTTATCATGTTGTTCTTATTGTGAGTGTTTGCTAGTTATTATTTGCTGCAAGTTATTTTTGCTGTTGTATTTATGAAAACAACACATTTAATCTTACAAAGACCTCACACATAAACATTTACAAGAAGATGTATAAACTTGACACATAATTTATCTTGCATAACTAAGACATTGAGCAAGGTCCTAAAAAGTTTATTTTAACGAAGTAGAGGGTGCTTGCATAGCATAACAAGTCAGCCCCCTATTTTCAGATCAATAAAGTTGATAAATAATTATTTTACTTAAGGTGGATCTTGAAATATTTTATTTATGGTTAGCATTGAAATATTTTTTGTTATTAATATTATTTTAATATTTTTCAAATGCCATGTGTCAACTCCATGGTTAGCACAGAAGGAAGTACACATCCCCTCATACTGGGTTGTAGAAAGCGTCTTTCGGCGCAACAATAGATGCATGTTTGTTTGGGAGAGATTCCAATCATATGAGAGGTGGTGGGACAAAAACACCAAGGGTGACTTCCTCGCACAAGATGAAGGTCGTGTTCGAGGTCTTGTATAATCGATTTTTACATTGAAATGGTGGAGGATGGGTCACTTGAATACCCTTGTATGCTAATTATGTGATTGGCAAGGAAAACCTTTGAGATGAAAATAAATGTAGGGATGAAGCTCGTCAACTTCATTTCTTCTCTATTGTGAACAAGCTTAGTTCGATCTCCAAACCCTACATATTCATATGAGTTTGAGCTCTTTTGCCAAAAAGAACTATCTCTCTATTGCAACGTTCAAAAGGAAATTAATTTAGCTCAAAATCAACCTTCTTGTAAGGCAAAAAATCCATGAGTCAAGGAAGAAATTTGACCCAACTAGTAGTTTGACATAGTCCTATCAACCCCTTGCTATTTGGAATCCACGGCAAGAGAGAAAGTGCTTAGATAGATCTCGTTTGGGGAATTGTTTATAGAATGCTTGAGCACAAACAGAGATATCAATTATTGCACTCGGTATATATCATCAACATTGGCAGAGTGCATTTGTCTTCCATTGTTGGCATTGGCCTGGGCATCGCCAAGCCTTGAAGACAACCGACAAAGACATTCATTTTGCTCATTAGCGGTCAACAATAGAGAAACAACTCAGAGTCCTATTTAGTATTGATATTGTTAGCTAGTTGATTGTGTACATGGTTCATAGAGAAATGAACATAAATCTTGAGGTCGATAAGTTCAACTTAGAGACTTGATTGATATTGCAAATCCTAGCTAATGGATTTGGTCTTGAATTTTACGCCAAGTTTAGAAGATTTGGTAGTCATTCTAAAGACAAATATCTCTGTGCAACACTGAGAACAAAGGTCGGAAGTTCATTTCCTCAAAACGTCCATGTTGGTGAATCATGTGGACTATAAGTCTCGCATTTATAGATCTTATTGGTATTAGAGTTGTTGAATCCTTAACCATGATGCAATTGTTCATATTTTGAAGAGAAGCAGTCTCAACATGGGTAAAGCAAGTAGAGAGAGGTTGGAAGACATAAGGGCCACTAATTCTCAACTTCAAGAAGAGAACAAATGCTTGAAGGAACAAGTCCATATGTTCAACCAAAGGATGAGGGAAAAGGAGAAGAACTTTGAGAGCTCAAGAAGGTTTTTTCCACTACTAAAGAACCAATTTGATGAATGGAAAGACTCCCTCACTACTGTTATGGCAATTTGGGACAATCACAGATTTCAACTTGTACACTTGGAAGAGAAGGTCATCTATATGGATAGTTGGCATGAATATATGTTCACTCAGATGAAGACTTAGTTGCAACAAGAGTTGGCAAAGAAGGAGGAAGCCTCAACAAAACTCCAAGCAAATATCCAAGAGCAATAGGAAGCAAGGCCACCTTCCATTATGATTTCCTCAACCAGTGTTGGCGTCGTTTCACGCTTGTGCACGTTCTTCCTAACATTGGGGACTTTAGACACATGGTTCATCCATAATTGACCAACAAAACCCCCAAAGCATCGACATATCAATCCTCAACCAAGGCCAAAGAAGGTCTCGCACGAGACACAATGAGGATCACAGAGACCATTCGGTCCTGTGACATGGATGAAGGGATAAATACACATGGATCCATTCAGGATGAAATTCATGAACTCCATTAACATCAACTTACTATTGATAAATAAGTAAAACAATACACACACATATCCAAATACCATATAAGTGACACATGATAGATCAGAATTGTTGTCGCTTTATTATTCCTTCCATTCCAATTGAACACAAACATACATTAAGCAAACTATATTCAACAACAACAAAGTCCCATGTCCTCTTTAGATAATTCCCTAGACTTACAATATATTGCGCCATGTGCATCCTTTAAAACCTCAAACATATGAGAGACTCAGACTTATATTCAGAAGCATTACAACATTACAAAGGCTCAAGGTAAGCTTGAGACACACCAACTCAATGAATCTTGTATGTGAGTGTCTAACTCTCTCACCATCTAACGCTGTTTTTTATGTTGTTGTTTCCTTTTATAGCTTTCTTTGCTCGGAAGCTTTGTCTCTTTCTACTCTGCTCCACTAGCTCTACTGACAAACTACCTCGCATGCTTATGGCACCTTCATGTAGTCCACGTAGCCTTATGGAATTGGGGCAATCTTAAATCCCTCGCCATCTCATCTTTTGTCAGCTTCATGTTCCCTTGTGTTGTTGGCTTTAATCATTCGAGAATATTTCCCGACGATTCCTTTCTTGATTCTAACATGTGACTTCTTGACTTCCAGCGCTACTGAAAAAACTCGAACCAACATGCATATTTCATATCTTGGATTTGGCATGCAATATCAAAACTCGGTCTGATGCACACTTCTTGTCATTCTCTGTGCATTAGATTAGTCATGGGCATGCACAAAACTTGCAATGCGCGTATACAGTTGTGTTTGTGTGCACACACACACAAGATTAACTCAAAACTTTGGGTGCCAACAGGCCCCCACCACTATTACTTGGATTGTCCTCGAGCCAACACCTTCATGTGGTAATGGTTGAAGTTGTGAGTAAGAGAAAATCATCAACATCGAAAAGGAAGCTTAAAAGAAAACTAGGAAAATTAGAGAGGGGGGGGTAAATGGGAGAAATTTCCAATTGAACGATGGAGGAAGTCACGAGTGGGGGTGGAAAAAAGTGGGATGTGGTGAATTACTCCATCAAGAGCATAAGGGAGGTGGAATGTATAGAGTGGAGGAAATAGTAAGTTGGGGTGAAAGAGAGATCTGACAGGGAATGTTGGATTGGAGAATAAGTTGAAAGTGGCGGCGAAACATTACACAGGGGGAGATCAATTGTTGGATATGATGTACTGGTGATGCTTGTTGGGGATTGTGGCAACATAATTGACTACGTACCTGTGGTATGTGCGAACAGTCCAAATTGGATTGCTTGACGTTTCAATGAATTGGATCACCATGAAACTCAGTCGAGCCTCGCGTGAATTAGTGGTCAGGGTCGAGACCTATACTTGTGCCAGTTAGGATAGATTTGGAAATCTAGGGAAACTGCAAAAATGTCAACCTATGGAGTCTGGATGTGTGACCGATGTGGATTCTATGCTGACAAAAAGGTAAATTATGTTGACTATGAGATGTGCTACCTATTGTACATCCTGCACTAATCCTACTCTACCAAAATTCAAAGTTGAGAGTTGGGGCTAAATGACGGTTGACCCCTGCGGGCCGTAGCACACCTTCAACCTGTTTCCATTAATGAGTCCCTTGAGTGGTTTTCCTTGTAAGGTTGCCAACTTGGTGGCACCTACTTCACTAATGTAGACTAGCTAGAAAGGACCATGCGTAGTTTGCCAGGATGTTGTAAATATTTGTTGTCATATAACAAAACTAAAGATCCAGGCTGGAGGATTTTCTAGCGGATGTTGTGATCGTGCCATGCCTTTTTTCATTCCTTTTCAACCACCTGGTTGAACCCTACAAGCATTCAATCCTCCTATAGCTCCATGAGTTCATCTAATTTGTGTTGAAGCTACCATACATCTGTCATATGGGTTGCTAGGGTGACTCGGAGGCTAGGAACAACAAATTCCAGAGGCATGACCACTTCTTTTCCATAGACCAATCTGAATGGCATCTGCTTTGTCATCCTTTTGCACATTGTTCGATAAGCCCATAATACTGCGAAGATTCATTGATCCCAGTCATCACATTGCACATTACAAACTTTGGTTAAACCATGCTCTAAAATTGTATTAAAAGCTTCAACCATACCATTGGCTTGAGGGTGATATGGAGTGCTCTTCAGGTGGTGGATCATGAACTCCTGAGTGAGTTGTTGAATAGTCTCATTCAGAAAATGTGATCCTTGTCACTCATTAGCACTCATGGATAGCCAAATCGGGTGATCACATTCTCAAAAATGAAGCATGTTGTCATTTTTGTTGTACAATCTTTGACTGGCGCGACTTCGACCCATCTAGTTAGATATTGGGTCGTGATAATAATGCAGTACACACCTGTTCGACACGCAAGGGGATTGATGGGACCCACAAAATATATTGACCATTTGTTGAATGACTCTAATGTAGTCACATGAAATAAATAAGCTGATCTCTTCAACAAGGCTTTCTAATCCATTGACATATGTTGCAGCGTTTACAATAGTCCTTGGCATCTACAAAGAGTTGGGGCCACAAGAGCCCCACGCGCAAAAGTTTGTGCATTTTAGATTTACCTGCATTGTGTCCTCCAACAATACACTCATGTGTGTCATATAGAATAACATCTCGTTTGTGTTCTAGTGTGCAACGAAGTAGGATGTTATCCTCACCCAACTTATACAATTGCCCGACAATCAACTGATAATATGCAGTGTGGGTTACCAATCGACAATGTTGAGCCTGGGTGTACCCTGATGGAGGTTATCTAGTCATGATAAATTTATCTATCTCGACCAATTGATCGGGGACTGGTTCAACTTGGAAGAGTTGCACATCTGGGAGTTCATCATCAAGGCTTGGAAGAGCAACAACCAGTGGCATATCCTACATCCTAACACTGACTTGCTGACCAAATATTTAAGCATGGAATGATTAGTAAAGAAATTGAAAGGGGTCCCTAAAAAGTAATGGAGAAACTTTTTTGCGATGGATATATTACGGCTAGGCCCTCGCACTCTATTGTAGTATAATTATTTTCTGCATAGGACAACTTGTGACTGGAAAAATATATAGGATGGTCAATATTACCTTCGCCTAACTGCACAAGAACTGTGCCCAGTGCAATGGATGAAGCATCTATGTGAACATGAAAAAGCTTAGACCAGTCAGGAAAAACCAAAATTAGCGCAGTGACAAGTTTCTCTTTGAGAGTATCCAAGGTTGTCTGACATTCTAGTGTCCATATATACTTAGTGTCTTTGCGCAACAACTTTTCTAATGGGGTGAAAATATGGGCATAATTGTGAATGAGCAGTTGGTAATATCCTGTATGACCAATGTTGTGCGCATCTACTGAACCAAAGTTGGGGCCACCATATCCAAGATGGCGAAAATCTTAGCTTGATCCACCAACAATCCATCCTTGCACACAATGTGGCCCAACAATGTGTCAAATGGTGTACAGATGATGCATTTCTTCAAATTTAAGGGAATCTGTAGCTAGTGGCATCAATCCAGCATCAACCAAAGGGCCTACATGTGTTCCTTCAACAAATTGAACATGGTCCAATCATCCAAGTAAACCTCAAGAAAATTGTGGATGAATTCCTTGAAGGTTGCGACCACTATCCGGGGAAATATTGTGGGGGCATTCTTTAAGCCAAAGGGCATTACCGAGTATTCAACGGACCCCCATTTTGTCGTAGAGGTGGTTTTCGCTTGATCCTCCTCTGCAATATGAACCTGATGATACCCTAAAAATTCATCTATAATAGAGTAAGCTTCTCGGTTGCCAACGTTTTCCAACACCTCAACTGTGAAGTGTGTAGGGAAAGGCTCTTAGATGCAGATTGCATTGAGGATTCTCATATCTACACATATTCGAATATCACCAGTCTTCTTGGGTTACACAACCGTAGGACTAATCCAGTCATACTCCTCCACAAGGACAATGATCCCAGCATCCAACATTCGATCTAATTCTTTGTGCACCTTTTCTTTATATTTGGGATTTAACCGATAAGGCCCTCGCTTAACTAGTTTGGCATCTGGTTTGAATTGAATCTTCATGGCCCCTAACGATCCTACAATGCCTTCATTTCAGAAAAATTCTAGGGAAACAAGTCCACATATTCCTTGAGAAGGTCAACAACTTGAGTGATTATCTCCTTATCTGATCCAAAAAGGATCCAGAGAAGGATAAGAACAACTCAGAACTCCCAGAGGCAACTTAGGACGCTCAGAATGGCCTCAACAAACAGTGAAAGGGAAAATATTCAAATTTCCCAAAACTAAGTGAAAATGACATTATCACGAAGAGCGCATCGCAAGATTTCTAACAATGCAAATGGCTCATCAAACGGAGTTACGGATTGAAAGATATTCGTGTTCAAAGTTTGGTCAACCTAGCCAAGTCAACAGGGGGATGAGTGTGCATCCATATTGTTGATGTCAACATCTGTATGGATGATGTCAGCATACAAACAGTATGCGTGGTAGGAGCAGAAGGTGATACATGTCATGTTGACATTAGCATGGTGATGTGACAGCACCAGAGGCTGCCACGTGTCACCCAGTCTTGGCACTTTCGGACCAATCCATGGACCAATAGGATTTTGCCACATGGCAGTCTGTACAATGACGTGGCATGATGATGTGGCACTGACATGACAGGCTGACATGGTAGTGGATGGCGTGGCCAAATGAGAGGCTGCCACGTGGCAGGCGACAAAAGCACAATGACAGCTCGTATCCAAATTTTGAAAAAAAAAAAAAATTGGTGGGTCCGCCAAATCTGGAGGACCACGCCAAATCCGACCACGTTCTAATGGATAGCACCTTAGATAGAGTCACCACCAAAATTGACAAAACCACATTGCATATATAATATATTGTTTCAAACTATAAAGCCAAAAGGAGGAGGCCCGCAGGTTTGACCACGAGACCTCCTCCCCACACTACACCTTAATACTAATGCCATAACCAATAGGCCAATAACCCTGACATTGTATTGAATGCCATGGATCTTACTTAGAAGATGAATCCACCGAGCTCTGGAGAGGAGGCATGTGTTTGGTACGGTGTGGGCATGCATTTCGAGGTAGGTACAATCATTAATTGCAGGTTGCAAAGGGGCACAAAAATCGAGATGAATTTCTTCTTGGGCCTAAGAGTGCCAGAGTCGGATCAAGGCGTGGAGACAGTCATTTTTGGGTAATTCGACGCCACGAATTCAGTGGTGCTATTTGTTTTCTGATATGAGCATTATTTCTGCAGCTTGATTTCATAATGAGGTATACTTATGTATTTTGCCAAATTCTTTCGCTGAGTTAATGAAAAAGCCTACCCATTTGAGAGTAGGACCCAGAGACGTAGTCCACCAGGGATGAAGTCCGTTATCAAGTTTTTGTGTTTAGATTTGAAGTTTATGTCTCTTCATTATTGATCTTTTCCTTCTTTAATGGTGCACTTTAATTTATGCTCATTTAATGCAATTCTTTATAAGTCACTCGATGAAAAGATTCAGATCATGTTGGTATCAAAGCAGTCATCTTTGACTTGAATCGTTGAGTGTGAATGCTTACTAGGGCCAAGCATAAACAAGGTGAAGGAACTCTTAATACTTTCAATCCTGAAGTTGGTTGTGCATCTTGAAGGAAGAAAATGGTAGAAGAAGACAAGCGTGATGAGCAGGAGAAAAACTTTCCCATGGTCTTTTATCGCATGTCAGAAATGGTCGAACGAATGTATGGAGATTACGAGAAGAGGATGAAGAAGAAAGGGAAGAAAAATGAAGCACATTTTGATGATGATGCTTTGGTAAACCAAGGGGCTGGAGGAGATCCTCCTGAGCCTCCATCTTCACCTTCAAGTTCTAGTTCTTCTTCCTCTGAGCATTCTCATCATTCTCATCATTCTAGCCATAAATCCTCTTTTAAGAAACCATTATTAAAGCTTGATGTAAAATTTGCTTTACCTATGTTTAATGCAGATGCTAATCCTTAAAAGATAGATAATTGTATCTGACAGGTTGAAGTATATTGTCGTGTTCAACATATTGATGAAGACGAAGTTAAAGTGCAACTGGCTTCTCTTCGGTTGGAAGGCACCGCTCTCGTATGGTGGGAGAGAAAGCTTCGGGACAGAAGTAAGTGTGGTAATTTTCTTTCCTCATGGTCGAAATTTAAATCAGTGATAAGGAAGAAAAATTATCCATTGGGTTATTTACATAAAGAAATGATGGAATGGCAAACTTTAAGGCAAAGTAAAGGTCAAACTGTACAAAGTTTCACAGAAGAATTTAGGAAGAAAGCTCTTGCATTAAACATTCCTTTGGATTCTTATGAAACTTGAATGAAGTATATTGGCGCACTTCACAGTTATATTCATCATACTTTGCTCTTGTTTAACCCCACTAGTCTTGATGAAGTTTGTGTGTAATCCACTCACCTTGAGAACAGGGGAAAGCATGTTCAAGAAGATCCCACAAAAAAACCTTCCAATCTCCCACATAAACCTTTCAAGAAGTTTAAAAGGAAGGAAAAGAAGACCGCCACAGTGAGAAGGAGGAAAACCATCTTGCACTCATTTCAAGAAAAGCGGTCACGATGATGAACACTGTTGGAAACTACATCCAGAAAAGAGGCCGAAATAGTTCGGTGGAAAGGGGAAGACAAAAATCGTTGCTAAGGTGCAACAAGATCTTGGTTTCGATTCAGGGGACGAAGGAAAGATCACAGCGGTTGGAGTACAAGGTAAATATTCCCTTCATGCTAGCTCAAGTTCCAATAATGAATCTCATGATGATGAACGAAAGAGGAATGAATTATTTCACATAAGAGTTGTGTAGTGTCCCCAAGGCCGAGCCCGTTACAGATCATGATATATGCAATGAATTGTAAATGTTCTCTATAGGCTGGTGAGCCAAGTTTTGTATAAGCTGGAAGGCTTATGTGTTTGTTAGGCCAGGAAGCCTAAGTGTTTGAGGGCCAGGAGCCTACTGTTGTACTTGTATGTATGCAGAATAATCAATAAAATATAAACACTGCTAGGTACAGACCAACCACGATGAATGAGTGAAGGGGGATTGAGCGTCCATAGAGTGGGCAAGGAACTAGGGGCTGGAAGGTGGGAAAGGGGCTGAGTGTTGAGCCTAGGGGCTTAGGCCTGGAATAATATTTTAATATTATTTCCTAAAAAAGCCATGTGCATATTATTTTATCCTAAGTTCCTAGCAAAAAGGAAAGGCGTGTACAGGGAGGCATGCGGATGGAACGCATGCAGTTCCCAGGGTGACAAATGTCCACCCTGATGCATGCAAATAAAACAAGAAGGAACAGTCGTGGGAGGGGATCTCGCATTTCGACCCGACTGCCCTGAGCAGGAGCCGTACGAACCTGTCTGCAAGAGACCTCATGTATGTCTGTTACAGAGAGGAAGCTTGTGTTGGGGGGGGCTGAAGAATGTGTGTTTACCCTTGTTCAGAGCTGTGGAGTCTGTCTGTGAGAGAAAACCAGTGTGTGCATTCCCTGAACGCAATGTCCATGTCAATTTCAGGGAAGAGTCTCTGTTTGCCCAAGAAAAGTTGAGTGAGCTTGTGCGTGGAGCCCTGTTCTAAAATCTTGACCCTGAGAACATCCTGTGACTACTGAACCGGTTCTTGGGAAGCCTGTGTCCATTTTCCCTGTGTTTGTTGTGGCACGCATTTCTAGACTGCGTGAGGCTGTTGGCCTGTGAGCGACTCCCTCCAGGTGAGAGAGTGCACCGAAGAAGAAGAGAGCTCTTGGAAGGAACCCTGTAGCTGCCACAGAACCCGAAGACTTCCGGTCCGGTCTGTTCCTGTAACCCAAGGTAAGGGAGACTGGCAACCGAAGGACTGTCCAGGTGACAGAGAAGGTGCACTCTCCTGGGGTGGAACAGGCATGTGGGGAATGAGGGTCTGTGGGTAGTGAGCGTGGGAGATTCTTGGGAGAGCATTCTTCCTGGTGGTTGTGTGTGACTGAATTCCCTGTAACCTCAGCCTCAGTCTAGATTCCTTGCCCTGGGGTGGAGCTCAGTCCCAGCTCGGGGGTGACCCACTGTTGAGTTGAGGAGCAGTGTGGTCTACGGCTAGGAGGTTCGTGGAAGGCCTGCATTTGGTTGGTGGATTTCTCCACTGTCACAAGATAAGTGTTTAATTATATTATTACCACATTTTATCATGACTATATTGGATCTGTTATCATGTTTTCCGCTGTGTATATGAATTATTATGGAATGTTATGGATTGTTTAATTATAGCAGTAACTATATGTTTATTCTGAGAATTAATATGTATCACCTTGTTGTTACGCATGTGAATATACAATTCGGTATGTTTTATGTAAGAGTCCATGTACAGATTGATGAAGAGAGGTTTTAAAGCCTCGGTAGTGAAAGGTGACACTACAAATTGGTATCAGAGCCAAGGTTTCGACACTGAGCCTAGATGGGCCAGTGGATCGGTCTTTGGACCGAGAATGCAAGGGAAAATTGGGTCTGGAAGGCCAATTTTGGACCCTGGTTTGCTCTGAAGCGTCAAGGAGACACTTGACGAGTTTTTATTAAGCTCAGTAGGTATAGCGGTGCTATGAAACCGCAGCTGGTGTGGTCTATGGCCACGGGAAGACAGGTCTCTACACCAATGGTGTTAGAACCTTAGGATCTGTTCGGGAGGGAGGGCGAGCCCTCGTGACCGTCGGATCTGGAAAAATGTGCGTAAGGATTATAATTCCTTTGGAAATGGCACAGTAATGTGGAAATCACGATATGCGAAATTCCGAATTGGTTAGGAACCGTCTTAGCCGTCAGATCTCGGCCAAAAAACCCGCCAGCTGTAGGATCTGTCGGGAGGTGTCCGAAGGTTAAACCTCAGAGACTAGGGGCGAATGCTCCGAAATAGATCTAGACCGTCTGAAAGACGGAGGACATGTGTCGTGAGATTTCCCATTTCGGGAAATCGGGAATCGCGATATCGGGAGTCACAAAGGGGGGTCGGGAACTTTCATGGTAAAAGTCCCGGGAATGATCTGAGTCATCCATCAGTTGGGACACGTGGGCGAGATCGGGAACCCATCGGCATATCGGGGTTCGGCATTTCACGAATCCTGAGGACATATGTGTTTCGTTATTGGAAAGTCTGAAACCCCGATAGGATGTATGACTGTGGTCATATAAGGGGAGGTCGTGTGAACCACGAGTCTAGCCCAGAGGGCTAATAGGAGTTAGAGCGCATCAGTGTTTGGAAGCCCAAAACGCCGAAAGGATCTGCGCCATAGATCTGAGAAAGATCTGACCGTTGGATTTTTTCTTTCTAGGAATGGACGTGGACACATGGAGATGTACCACGTGCCAGTGGGTCGAGGAGACAGGCGAGAGTGGTGGGACCCGATGACGTCATTAAAAGCGACGTGGACCCTCCTGAACATACCACCTGCCATGAGGGTGAAGGACGACAGTTGTGCTATGGGACTGGAGAATAAAGTAACTCGCGATTTCGGGAGCTCGCGAGATAAGGGCATAGGAGCTTGACATGGAAACTCATGAAGTCGCGAAGTAGCAAGAACGAGAGGATAAAAGTCAACATCGCTCCTCGGGGTTTCGTGAAAGGGAGGCATCAAGGTTGGATGCCACAACTCACGAAGGTGCGAGTAGCGAAGAGTGATAACACTTAGACTTAGACCTAGACTACGGTCATGCGTAGCAGACCCTAGCGAGGAGAGAGCCATACCCTTGTCGCATCTCGGGTATCAGTGTTTAGAGGAATGAGTCGAAAGTTTTCGACTCACGAACTCGCGATGTCGCGAGTTGTGAAAAGGGTGACTTGGGTTTCATATATTTAACCGTCGGATCTTCGTGGACCGAGATTCCGAAGTTCTGAAGCCCCAGAAATTGCAGAGCCAGACAGAGCTTAGAAAACTTTGTGAAGTTGAAATGTCTTTCGATATTGTTCATATTAGTTTTAAATGTCGTGGATTGTTCCTGAAGTTTAATGGCCTGACAAATTTCGAATTTAATTGCACAGTGTGTGTGCAGAATTCAATGAAGGCCAGAACTCCAGTTAATCAACACCGAGTATGGAGTGGGGAAGAGTGCAGATTACCCCTAAAATGAAAGACGAACGGGAAGGAAAGGATGTTAACTTAGGAGTCGAAGGATCGAACTCCAATGGGAACGGAAAAGAGATGGATAAGGAAGGACATATGATGCAACTCATTGAAAGATTGCAGAAATATGCCCAGGCTCGCCTAGCTGATAGCCGAAAGCTCATGAAAGTCCGGGATCGGCAGGGTGAATTCAATTTAAAATTGTTGAAGAGCCTGGAAAGAATAGAAAAGAAATTGGAAAAGGGGAGTGACACAAGCAAATCAAGAAGTGTCAGAACCCTTGAGGGGAGAAGGAGATCGAGGAGTGGTGATAGACATTACCATCTCTCCCCGAAGCATTCTGGCAAGGAGACACACAGTAGTTCGAGCCCATCCCCTTCTAGAAAACACTGAAAATCTGGAAAGGATGAATTGAAAGGGGAGATGAACAAGATTAAGCCTCCAACATTTGATGGAGAACATAGGAAGGAAGAAGATGTCGAGACCTGGTTACTTGGCATGAAGAAATACTTCCAACTGCAGAATTATTCTGCCCATGCAGAAGGAAGAATTGCAATGTACCAACTGAAAGGAAAAGCATCCATGTGGTGGGATCAGTTTGTGCAGGTGCAGCACATCCGAGAGAAAGAGGTCACTTGGAAGGAATTTAAGAGGTATTTCGAGAAGAAATACCTGACTAAAAGATACTATGATTGAAAGATAAAGGAGTTTTTCGAACTCAAGTTGGGCAGTATGACCATTGATGAGTATGAACGAAGTTTTCTGGAACTACTGAAGGATGTTCCATTCATCAAAGACAAGGTTGTCAAGATTCAGAGGTATCTGAGTGGACTGCCACCTTCCATTGGTGACAAGATTCAATATGATGATCCTAAGACCATGGAAGAAACCATAAGAAGGGCGAAATGCCTATACGAGCAGCAAAGAGAAAATCCTACCTTTCGGAAGGCTTGGGATGACCAGAAGAGGTTTAAGAAAGAACAGAGGCAGAAGGGAAACATGCCTCCCTTTTTCAAGAATGGCCCTGGGGAACAGTCATCCTTTAGAGACCCTAGGAAGGTTGAAGGGAGTGAACAGATGCCAAGGCCTCCACCCATGGAGTGTTGGGGCTGTAAAGGGAATCATAGGTACAGAGACTGCCCCCACAGAAAAGACAAAGCAAGAACTGTACATACTGTTCAGCAAGCTGAAACAGTGTAGGATATGGGCAGTAGAATGTCGAGGATCTATGCAGCCCTGGACAACAAGCAAGCAGAATTTCAATCGCACATGATTGAAGTGGAAGGTACGATCAACAACCGACCACTTGTTATTTTAATTGATTCAGGGGCTAGCCATAGTTATGTAGATCCTAGAGTGGTGGAAAGTTTGCATCTAATGAGAAGCAAACATGAGAAGTCTTGGATAGTGCAGTTGGCCACAGGGACCAAGAGGAATGTCACTGAATTGGTTAAGTCATGTTCAGTGGACATGAAAGGAATGAGCACTAAGGTTGAATTGAACATTCTGCCTTTAGGCTCATACGATTGCTTAATTGGAATGGACTGGTTGGACCAGCACCATGCCCTTCTGAATTGCCGTAACAAGAGGTTCACATGCCTGAACGAAGAGGGAAATCAGGTAACCATCCAAGGAATTCCCAGAGCTGTGGCTGTTAGAGAAATCTCAGCCATGCAGCTGAAGAAATGTTACCGGAAAGGCTGTCAATTAATTGCAACCCGGGTGGAAGAAGTATTCCAGGATGTGGTCTCGAATTTGGAAAACCACAAGGTGCTCAAAGAATTTAAGGACATATTTCAGGAGGTGCCTGGACTACCTCCGAAGAGGGACATCGATTTTTCTATAAATCTGATGCCTGGAGCAGCTCCAGTTTCGAAGGCTCCTTATAGAATGAGCACACCAGAGCTGAAAGAGATGCAACTGCAGCTCGAAGAGCTACTAAAGAAAGGTAACATTCACCCCAGTGTGTCACAGTGGGGAGCCCCAATCCTATTCGTGAAGAAGAAAGATGGGACGTTGAGGTTGTGCATTGACTTTCGGCAGTTGAATAAGGTCACTGTCAAGATCAAGTATCCTCTGCCAAGGATTGATGATCTTTTCGATCAGTTGAAGGATGCGAAAATATTTTTGAAAATAGATCTCCGATCAGGATATCACCAAGTGAGAATAAAGGATGAAGACATCAACACGACCGCCTTCAGAACAAGGTACGGTCATTATGAGTTTACAGTGGTGCCATTTGAATTGTTCAACGCGCCTGCTGTCTTTATGTGCTTAATGAATGGAGTGTTCATAAATTATCTGGACAAGTTTGTCATAGTCTTCTTGGACGATATCTTGGTGTACTCCAAGACAGAAGAAGAATATGAACAACACCTTAGAATGGTGCTGCAGGTGTTGAGAGAACACCAGCTCTACGCAAAACTGAGCAAGTGCTCATTTTACCAAAAGCAGATCCATTATCTAGGACACATTATTTCTGAAGAGGGGATCATTGTGGATCCTGAGAAGATATAGGTCATTCAAGAATGGCCAGTGCCAAGGAATGTGACAGAAGTTAGATCCTTTATGGGTCTGGCAGGTTATTATAGGAGGTTCATAGCCAGATTTTCAAGGATAGCTCATGCTATCACTTCCTTGCAAAGAAAGGAGAAGAAGTTCCAGTGGACTGAAGAATGTGAGAGCAGCTTCCAGCAATTGAAGCAGCTGCTCACAAGTGCTCCAATCCTAAAGATTGCTGATCCAAATAAGGATTACATAGTGTGCACGGATGGTGTAAGGAAGGGCTAGGAGGAGTTCTCAGCCAAGAGGGATTTGTAATTTGTTATGAATCCCGAAAGCTGAAAGAGCATGAAAAGAATTATGCCACTCATGATTTAGAGCTGGCAGAAGTTGTCCACGGATTGAGGAAATGGAGACATTACTTCATGGGCAAGAAATTCGAATTAAGAACAGACCACAATGGTCTGAAGTATTTATTTGATCAACCGACCTTAAATGCCAGGCAAATTAGATGGCTGGAATTTCTGTGCGAATATGATTTTGACATCAAGCATATCAAAGGGAAAGACAATAAGGTGGCTG